>JBBPLF010000695.1:0-17649 GCA_038089615.1 Aureoboletus auriporus
CGTGGACTTTGTGTAGAAAGAGGGACTACCTTTGATACTAGAAAAGAATCGCGAAGCTAAATCGAAGTGTCAACAGAGACCTCCTAGTTAGTTCAAGTTGCTAGTACCCACCGATGTTGTTATCTCTCTGGCATTAAGCATGTAAATTTTGAAGTCTCGTCTTAATGCCATTTAACATACATACGTAATTCCCGGCACGCTTGCCCGGCTATCCATACTTGACATGCCAGCATGGCGGTTGTAAGATGTGCAGTCCCGGAACATGCTTGCTCGAAGCCAGTAAAGCTTGAGCTTGGCCACGGGTGGGATCATGATTCATGCCGTCACTGGCAATTAATCATGCATCATGCATAAGCCAAGGCACCGCCACTGGCAGTTTTAGTCAACAAGCCCATTAGTTCTAGTTTTGTGACTACCTGCATACTTGACACATCAGTTTCAAGACCGGCCCTGATGATAAAATAGGCTACTACTACGGTATCTACATCATGATACGAACATTGACCACGGCACTTAGCCTCCTCGCACGCGTCTTTACGAATCAGTACCGATTGTCCGGTCGTCGGAGCTCTGGAGCTTGAATTCTATTACACCCTTCAAGGACTCGGAACTCCAACCTATTTGGTTCGTGTTATACCGTATAAATTCTTTGGTTTTGCCGGTGGTCCGGAAGGTTTATAGTTCAGCTTGGTATCTATTCTCACCGATAACTGGAAGATTTGATGTAATTAAAGGTCGCATCGGTAAACAGCCCAAACCTCCTAAGTAGTAGGCTACTAGTAGCCTCTAGGCCATAAGCCTACGCAGTACTTAGTAAGTTTCCAGTGTTTGTCTTAGTATATTTTTTTGTAGGGGTCGATTGTTCAATGTTTGGTCATCTCGCAGGTCAGTACCGGTGACTCAGGCTGGCGTTGACGGCTGGTGTGCATGCGGCCAGCCGCCGTCAGCTATGTGCCGTCCTAGGTGGTGTAGTGTACCGTCGGGGAAGTCTATGTGGTCGGGTGACCTGTCTGAACAGTCAAGTTACGCTGGCTGCGCGGATTGCGATCGTGTCTTTGAAACCCGTTTGGCAACATTGTCGTCTACGTTGTCGTCGTCGCAGGCTTCATGCAGCCTGAGTGCCGGAGTGTGGTCGACAACCTCGTCGCCATGCTTTTAGCTGTCCGTCGCGGGGGGATCATCGTTGGTACCGCTCTTACCTGTAGTCGTCTGCCCACTCGCCTAAGCCTCTTTGCTGCCCTCCGCCTCAACGACGTTGTCGAGTTCTCCAGTCGACGCGTGCCTGCGGTGCCTTTGAGCGGCGCTGATGTGCAACCTATCCGCTGGCTCTGTTGGCCCAGCGCTCGTCACATTAGGGATTGGTGTCTGCTGCAAGACGTGCATGCATAGCGGAAGGACGGACAAAATGAACGAATGG
Source organism: Aureoboletus auriporus (assembly GCA_038089615.1). Taxonomy (NCBI): domain Eukaryota; kingdom Fungi; phylum Basidiomycota; class Agaricomycetes; order Boletales; family Boletaceae; genus Aureoboletus; species Aureoboletus auriporus. Next base: position 1,418 of record JBBPLF010000695.1, read on the forward strand.
TGGAAGATGAGAAGGCGAGAGCGCGAGAGGGTAAGGGGATGAAAGGAGGACAGGACAGACGGGTACCCGATAGAGGCCAGAACGACATGTAGAGGGTAAGAGGGCAAGAAGTGACCAGTGACTCTGAATCGTGAGCTCAAGTAGTACTGGTGGTTGTGCGGGCAGTGTTGTCGTTGTTATGAGCGTGCCAGTGGGGTGAAACATGAAGTGATTGGGCGCATTGTCGTGACCGTGGCCGAGTCCGCAAAGGACAGCAGCCGTGAACCGTCACTTGACCAGTTACCGGTTACCATCGGTTTCGTCAAGCAGAGGACGCGCCACCGGTGCATTCAAGGGACCAAAGACGGACGAGGAAACGGAGAGGGAGAGGGACCGCAGGGGTGCTAGGAAGACTCGGAGGTGTCGTTCAAGAGTAATGTGAGTTGCTACAATCTGAACGTTGAACCCTTTTCAGCGCCGCAACGGACCTCGGGAACGCTCGATTGCCCGTCAAACTGCCATCATGGAAGCAGAGGAACGCGATCGCGTCGAGATGCAAGCACGGCTCGATGTCTGGGACGACGACGAGACATCTCCCTCCTCGTCATATTCTCTTATGTACCATCAGAGCACGCTGGCGACAATCGCGTGCACGCCGTGTAACAACAGAGGAAGCCGGAGACGCCGAATCGCATGCACACGAAGACCTTGAAGCAGAGAACCTTCGTATCGAATCTGAAAAATTCCTCGCCCGTCAAATGGAAGATATCCAAGCACCCGCCGAGGAACAGCGCAAGGCCGGCATGCTCCTCAACGACGATGCACCCGTCAAACTCAACATGTCGATCGCACCTGCCCCAGTCAAAACCGCGGCCCGGCCCAAGGATATCAGTGCTGCCGTGTTTGGACAAGAAGAAGAGGAAGAGGAGGATGTCAAGAAACGAAAGGTGCAGTTAGTCAAGTTTGATTTCAGTGCTGCAGAGGGTAAAGGAGCGGTTGCAAAGCATCAAAGCATCTGGTCCCACACGCCCAGGAAAGTCTGTTGAAGGCCAAGCTTCGGTGGGACGGTCTGAACAACGTAAGCCTGTCTGTTTCTCTTTTGCCTCGCCCACGTGTTGATGCGTTTTCGTTAGAGCATGGTCGATAGCAAGTTTGAACCGCTGGTCAAACGCCTCATGGCGACATACCTCGGCGAGTTGGAAGACGACGATCTGATCATGTTCTTCGTTGAACATCTCAAAGATCACAAAGCCCTCAAAAGCTCGTAGATAGTCTCGAACCAGTAGGTGTTCCCCATCTATTGTGGTATTACGCTAACGTTGGATCTATGTGCTGGAAGAGGAAACACAAAAACTTGCGCTCTGCGTGTGGAGACAAGTCATATTCGAAAGCATGGCATATAGCGAGGGACTCCCCATGGGGCGCATGATGGTCGATTAGGGATAAGAGAGGAAGGGGCAGGTGCGTTGTAGCGTTACTGTGGTGCTTGGCTGAGGATTTACGTGTTGATACTGCATTTTTATCATCCTTTTTTCATCGACGCGACAAGACGGACGTGAAGTGAAAACATGAGCGTGGGGATGTGTCATTCGTAAGTACAATCTTTGCTTCTTGGGCGAATGATGGCTTCTTTTATGCAAGCTGATCGGGGGTAAAGGACAGTGTTGTCAATGATGAGTTGTTATACCTTGCGCTTTCGTTGCTCGTTAACGTCGGTACATTTGATCTGAGCTTGATAGAGATATCTTGCCGTCGGGTGAGCCTTTGTATGCAGTCTGTACGAGTATTTAATCCAAAGAAAGTCAAGACGGAATGTGTATTTCGTCAACGAGAACCTTGACGACAGCTTTCAAACGGATATACGGTACGTCGGGGTGCCCGGGGAAAGTCTTGATGACTGTAGCGGAAGGTGCACAGGAAACCACGCAAGGGGAGAGAATGCGCAATGCCAATGCATGTGGCGAACCACAGTGGCATCTGAACACTTCATCGGTCGACGACGAGGTACTGGCCCACCTAACGAGTCCGCACGATGCGAAGTGGAACGCCGGCTACTAGGGCACCTAGATCGGTCCATATCTTTGAAGAATGTCGCATTTAATCTCTGGAGTCGGTACTAGTAGCTTGGTGGAGTGGAGGCCATTGCCCTAGACGGACGCATTCGTACTTCGATGGCTGGAATTCGAACAGGCAGTCCCGTCAATAGGAGGCTCGACATCTCCATAGTCCATCAAGTTGGACTGGAATCGCAGGGTGATACGGTCCGTCATCATCCAGATTGTGGTAGACATTGCAGCGAATGACAAAGATGATATCGCACCACGATAGAAGTATTGGTGAGTATTCTACATGAACAATTACCGCTGCTGGCCTATCTACCAGCCGTTTCCAGCCAACGCGCGAGATAGAATTGACAGAACCAGTGGAAAGCGTGAATCCTGAAGGAACTAATCAGAGTACAGCATCGTACAGCTCTGGGGACTCGGATCGGCTCCGCAATAATAACTTCGGTGTTTGAACGAAGTCATTTGCTTGAACGCACGCTCTCGCGTAGTCCGATTGTTCCTTGAGCACTCGTGGAGGCATTCACTTTGTCGAGAACCTTATACCTACCACGAATCGGATGGAGAGAGACAATAACGAGCCACCAGATCTACCAAGTGAGGTACAATCAATATTTAATCGCTAATTACATCACTGACAAACTGACTGCGGACTCGTCCTACAGGTTACAGTGACACATGCCTGTAAATCAAGTGATCTGGATGAGGTGATGCACGTCACAGAAGGTGGTATCTCGACCGAAAGTCCAGTGAATGTTATTCGTTCGTGTCCTGCTTTTGCTTCTTGCCTCCCTCAGATCCGATGAGTGTAAGAGTGGAACGGCGGCAACAATCACCTATGATTTTCGTGGCATATTCACGCGTGCCAGGTCACCCAGACATGACTCCTGTGACGTCGCTTCCTGTAGTGGTGCGGAAGTATTTAATTTAGCACAGGTGTGAAGACGTGAAAGTCTGAAGACCGCATGGATGCTGGTGAGTGGTCCATTGAAGTCCGTTTTGGGGATGGTGCTGTCTAACATATTAGGCGATACAATTGGACCCTCAGAGTGTGGTGCAGTCAGAGTGTGGACTTCCACACACGCTTTGATAGTCGATAACTGTCATCGCTCGTCCTATAAAGCCAGCCCTCTGCGATGGGTTCAAACCCCATCAACTATCCCTCCGATAGCGATCCTCTCTACAACCCGTCTATTACCCCTGCTTACATCTTTCCTACGTCTGCATTTTTTCCTCATGCCCGCATTCAAGCGCAACATTTTCCGTCTTCCTGCACGCTTTCGTCGACCGCGCGACCAACCCAGTGGAGTCGCCTTTCCAGTGAGCACCCCCATCGTACTTAAGAAGCCCAATTGGTTGCGCAAAGTCGTCCGCCTCGCTCGCCGCGGCAAGTCCACGCTGCATCCTGTTTGCGAGGCTGTATCTCAACCCTCGATGGCCTTGGATGCCACAGAAGACAACGGGAGCGACTCAGAAGAGAGTGAGATCGAGGACGATGCCGAGGACGATGTCAAGGTCGACGTCGATGAAGCCGATGTAGAGGTGACGGATGTCGATGAAGTCGATGACGAGCCTCAGGCCATGGAGGGGAAAGGACCCGAAGACGCGGACGCGAACGTGGAAGTGGAAGATGCACCCCGCAAGGATATTCCCATGGCCTTCCCATCCGACTTGGCGCATAAAACCAAGCTGGAAATGATGATCCGCCACCTCTACGTCGCCTTGTCAGACAACGACGACGACATTGCCGGTTTGTGCACCCGCCAATGCGAAGCATTCACCCACGTCGTACGTATCTCGTTTGACCCACCTTCTCATGTCGCCAACGAGATCACGCCATCGTCCTGGAAGGCGGAGATCGCCCTCCCAAGCGATGGACCGTTTGAGCTGCGCTTCACGTGCCCCACATCTGCTTTCACCCTTGGCGGGCACCAGACGGCGTTGACGAAGATGCAAGTCACTCTGGCACGTGAATACATCACTCTCGCATTGCCACATAGGAACGACACATGGGGTGAGGAGTGGGAGTGTTCAGGCGAAAAATTTCCATTCATTCTAGATGAACCCAACGATACGAGACTCCTCGTTGTTGGCCCTGCCGACCGGTCGGTAGACGTCATGGCTGTCTTTATTTCCTACCTCGCCTCTCTGGCAGGCGCATCCAACTCAGCATTATTGGGGAGCCTCAGGAAGCTTGAGTTTGTTCATCCACATTGGCGGAGCTGCGTTGTTGGAAACGTGGCAGACGCCCTGACAAGGGCAGTATTGTAGCATTGTTTGGTTAGAGTTAGAGACGGTGACCTCCTTCCACATTCTTGAAGCTGTTTTTTTTTTCTTTCCTTTGCGATACCATCGACATCCTACCAAACCTAGAATATGCTCATCCTCTTTCCTTTCTTATGTTGGGTACCTATAGCTATGAACGGACTGTTTAGAAAGGTGGGATTTCACGAGACACCATATGCGTGATTCCGCTCCAAGGACTGGTCACAACACGATGGCTTGCTTATCACTCTATCCTGCGGCATTCTTCGCAGACAATTCTTAAGTCAGCGCGCTCTCACACCGCCCTTCACAGTTGTTGCGCTGTCCACGCGCTGTTGCTAGGGCCTCCAATTTGGGATCGACAGTGGTACTACCAACTTTGACTGAGTCAAACTTGAGCTTCCGTTGACATGTAGTCTGGTGACCAAACCGATTGGCGTCAAGCAGTTCCAACAAGCCAGTGGCAGTCGAACTGGTTCGGCAGGTGAGGGAGGGTCTCAAATTAATATTCAGTTTCCTTAGTATTCACGTGCCGAAGGTGCCGAAGTCGGGTCAAAAGAGAGCACGATGGTCACGGTTTCCAAAGACAAAACTTTGTTGTGTGGATCACAGCAACACGGCGACATTTAGCAAAATGGATTGAGAACCAGCATGCCTGTAATAGGTGTAGATCGTCAGGGAGACAGATGCGATCTTGTTCCTCGATGAACAGGAACTATTTTGCGCGCAAGCACTACGACAAAGTTGCAATTGCCTACCACAGCTGACACCACCATAAGATCAGATTTCCCGCTTGGTCCATCGATGATCAGCTAGTTCATCGATGCATCCACCATTTTGTTGTGGGGGGTTCGCTGGTCCAGCGGCCCCAAGGCCCATTACTGTAAACAGATCAGAGATAGGCCAACTACAATCAGAAATGATTTGCAAACGGGGTGGGGGACAAGCGAATGTCAAGATAGTGCTTTGAGCGCACAACCACACATGGAGTCGATACAGAAGTTTACATTTCTCAAAAGAAATTGCACAGCCGACTACCCAGATTACATATGTTTGATCGTGATCGACCATCTGCTGGTCGAGGCCGAGGACAGAACTTGGTTGTTTTGTTTCATGTCAACGATGACGGCGCCAGAGGGGGTGTGGAACCCAGCCTCCGCGGCAGCCACCGCATCCCTAAAGGCGGTCGTGCCAAGGTTGGCAAAAGGCATCAGTGCCTCGCTAACTGACAGTAGGACACTCTCGTAATCCTCAACGATCGACTCTGCATTTTCTCCACAGAAAAACGCGGAGGAACTAAGTTCCATGAACGCTGTCTGGCCCTTGGTCAAGTTCTCGACTGTTGCTGTGCCAGAAGTCGCCGTAATGGCCAGAACAGTGAGTCCGACGTCATCTCCATCAGTGATAGTGATACCAGAAAAAATATAGCAACATCGGGGAACCACTCATGCCAGGCTGATGATGAAAGGAATGGTGAGATAGGCGTGAATGTATAATTCAATAGCATCCCACCAAAGTAGTTTGGTTGACCATGTTCGACAATGCATGTGATACTGGTCTGGAGAATAGCAGTTGGACACGTATCTCTATCGATACTCACCCAGGCAGAGGCAGAATCACCGATTGCACCCGTGGGATGGGGACGGTGAAGCCTCAGTGACATACGAAAAGGTTCCCCGTTAAAACAAAGCGAAGATGAGATTGAGTGCGATCGAAGACCGTGGATATGACCCACACTGCTCTCGGCCTAGACAGCACCAGCCACTCGCTAGAGTATGCCGTGTTAGTACTAGTGACTTACTCGAGATGGTTGTTGGGTTGAAAGTGATGGCCCGCACAGGCCAAAACCGCAGGAAGGAACCATAAAGAACTGGATAGGGTGACATCGAAAAGCATGGCGGATATAACCAGATTGACTTGGGGTCGAAACATCATACCTGCGTTCATACCTTTTGTTTGCCGCGCGCGAGACGAGCGATGCGGCGGTGTGGCACGGTCATCCGAGCCCTCACAGGGTCGATAGTGGGCCTTGCCAGCGGTGGCTGCCATCAGAACTATCAAGCGCTAGGTAAATCCGGGTTCGTTACGTTGCACAACATGCCCGGTCCGAAATAAACCAGCAAACTACTTGAGTCAATAGACCTGCATTCGTACTTGAGGGGTTGCCCCGAGGTGAGTGAGTCATATATGCAGTGCCTGTCATCTTAAGCAGACAATCACTTACGAGGACATGAAAATGGACATATATCATGTAGATGGGTGTTCATATCATGGTAAGATGGTTGCTTCTAGGGCATGATGTATTGAAGCAGGACACGCGCAATCGATATAAAGTTGGATTACAATCTTACCCGTGGGTGGAGACGGTGAACATCAGGCTGGCCCAACTTCCTTCACGACAGCGAGTGGCTTAACGAGAGGAAAGACAGTCGGTACCACAGAGGCGAGCATAGCACTCAGGACAATGGTGGAAGTGAGTAAGAATATGAGGGCATGGTTCCACTGGCAGCCTGACATCTGAAGCGCAGTCACGCCTTTTCAGCGCGCTACCTCTTGGTAACGTGCCTGTCCATGTTGCACGTGGTTTGCTTCCGAACGCATGAACTATTATACACTAGTAGACACCATTGACAAATCGTTGACGGCGTGGGATTTATTTCCTGTCTCCGCCCCAATGAGTTTTCTACCACTGGCACCACCTCGAAGAGTCTGGCTTTTGCTTCGTAGAGCTTACTCTGTATACATTCCTAGGTGAGTCCCTTCCAAGATCTCTTTCTGCATCTATTTTGCAATGATGTTCAAAAAACACTGATTTAATGAATACGACCTGCCTCATAGCGGGAATGACCGTCAATTGATTTTTTCTGAGACTTTCCTGCGACTCCTCATCTTTGACGTAGATCTAGAGGTCCGTTACTGATATTTATATTTTTCAGGCTATAAGTCGCTCGTCTGGTTGCTGTAACCACTCCTGTCGTAGTTTGTTTCTGGGGTGGCCTTTAATTTACTTGTGATTTCCTTGCTGCAGAAACGAAGCTTCCTGCCTCCAGCAGTTGTTGAACGTAACCACAAAAGGTAGGAATGGGTGGCTTATAGCAATCATGTAGGAAACCTGTAGCCTGCAACTCGTGATGAAAGTGACTTCCGCACGCCTTTAATTTTGCACGGTGGGGCTCATCGCTGGAGTGGCACATCGGACATAGACAAACCAAGGAATCGTTTTTTTTTCGTTTCGTCAATGACAGCAACCAGTAATTTTGTTGGCCTTGCTTGGAATTGTGAATTAGAGCTGATCATTTGATGATCCGATCGGTGTCAAGCCGGAATAGCCATGGTTTGGCCTAGAGCCAACGATTGACGGGTGTCGGTGACTTGCCACGCAGATTTGCCTCCCCGGAAAGTAGATGATTCTGTTGGTCAGCACGCTTTGCGTTGCATCAAAAAGGCTAAATTGTGTAGGTACATAACTGAATTAGGGTACTCGACGTCGGGCATAGTTGCGTTTTCTCTCGCGACACCAAGATTTGGTATGCACGGACACACTTAGGGTAACGACAACCACAACTGACGCAGTTTTCGGAAACTGGGCGTCCCTAGCCCGGTGACGGGATCCCATCCAATGGTCGCATTGAACCCGGTGGTGTTACAACCGGGATTGTTGCCTTGAGTGATGTCGTTGAATGCAGCAGCGAATTCAGAAGAGTAAATCTAGAGAGAAAAGGGAGAAGTATAGAGTTTATCACGAGTATGATCACGAAGCGGCTTACTGTCGGGTTGATGAAACCAATGGGCCTCTTGCCAGCAGCAAGACGGGCATCGTTGATCATCGTGAAGATTGCGCCAGCGACTGGAGAAGAAGCAGAAGTTCCATAGGCGAGCCGGAACTGACCATTCACCTATGGATAGAAGGGAGAAACTGAGCTCAGGGCGAGAAGAAAAACACCTGTCGGACTTACTGCGATGACGTAATTGGCGCCATTGGCGGAAATATCGGGGTATCCCCGGGACTGGCATGCAGTGTTAGCATTTGTTTTGTGTGCCCTCGAACATAGAAAGCGTACGGTTCCAGTCGAGTTCCAGATCTTCGGAGGATAGTTGGGGTAGTGTTCTTTCAGGTAATAGTCCACAACTTGTTTCTGGTAATCGGGAATGGCGAAGAGGTTGCTGAATCCACCCCCGGAGTAAATTTTCTCCATGCATGCTACTTCGGGATCAAACACGGTTGCGTTTGGTCTCACCATAGTCGCACCGACGGAGGTAATATACGGGCAAGTCCCCGGAAAGGTGGGGTTGAAAATCCGACCACCAACGGTTTGGTTACCTAGCAGGTGGTAATAAAATTGCTATCGGGTATGGGATAAAGCAGATAGTCCTTACCGTTGGGATTTAAACAAAGGTCACGATTTCCGGCCACACCATAATCTCCAGAGCTATACAGAATAGTAACACCCATAAGGCCAAGCTTTGCGTACTCGGTACACTGCCTCTCTGCGTAGAACGGAGTGAGGTCAGCCTCGCTATACGAGTATGATGTCGAGATGACATAGGCAGGCTTCACGGTCCCACAAGCCTCAGGCCCTTTCGGTTAATAAGATCGAGATCAATAGCCAAAGATAGATCGATATACCCTTGTAACCACCAGGTTGAGTGTCAGGATAGATACCATCTTGATAGGAATCGTCACCGCCCTCGAAGGTACAATAGCTACCATCAATGGCGTTGAGGAAATTGTTGAAGGATGCACCTGTCCAACGGGATTGTTAGACAGATTGATAACAAAACCAATACAATTCTACCCGTTACGCTGTCACCAGTCTGATAGAGCGTCACTGTTTGGTTTCCAGTGACCAATGACATGCCGTATTGCAAGTCTAGATTTGACTCGCCATTGTAAGTAAAGTTTTTATGAGTAGTCTGTGCATAGCCTATGAATAAATTAGTATTCGGCATATGTATGTGCTTCAATCCGAAACAGGCCCTTACCGCCGTCGATGGAGACTAAATAGGGTTTTTTTCCAACAAGGTCGGTTGAGTAGTTCCTTGCGAACATCTGCAGATCACTCTGCAGATAGGCCTGCGGGGTATACTCCACTGTAAAACAAGCCGTACATGAGTTATAATCGATTACGTTGTGAAGCAGCGTCGACTGACCAATGCCGTAGCTATTATTGTCTGCAGCTTCAGGATTATAGAAGAGATCGTAGAGGGTCCGAAGACAGATCGGAGTGATAAATGCATCACACTGCGTCAGCTCACCAACGATCCCCGACAACACCATGCCATCCGTCTGGAGTGAAATGCCGCTACTTCCAGGTTTTCCGATACCACGAGCTATGGATGGATTGTAATCACTAGACCGGCGGGTCAACTGAGTATCAAAGTGCACAGAAGGTGTCACAAAATCGACATGGGGATGGACGTGCTCGGGAAGATGGTACGCCTCGCAGGCTTGGTATGGTCGCATCAGAGTTTCATATTGCATTTAGATACCAGCATCTCGACTCACCGACATGCTCTTTCCCAGAGGTGTGTGTATAGATGTTGTACTCGGTGCGTATCAGTTGTTCCGCTTCCATGACGGTGGCATTCACTTGGATCCACCCCTTGGTCGGACCTAGTGCGATCCGTTCCTCTCCGATGCCGCTCGCGACGAGCCAGCTACGGACAACGTCAACGGTCTCATCGGTCGGGGCAAATGTTCGAGCAATGTCTCCTGCAGTCCAATGTTTTCCATAGTTTGTGGATTTAGGATGAGAGACATCGTAAAGGTATGTACCGATGCGCTCAATGTTTCTCTGCTTGAGAGCGAACCGCAATGGGATAGTCGAGGTCGCATGATGGCGTCTTGTGAGTGTCCACTCCAAGGGAAGGTGTCTGCGTTGTTCATGGAGCACTGCACCTGAAAGGAGAGCAAGGGCGATGGCAACCAAGCACTGGGAGCGCATCGCAAGCGGGGTGTCGAGCGTCCCAACATCGCAACCTAAATATTATTTCAATCAAGTTTCACTGCTGCCAGTCACGGCGGAGGCAGCACTTCGCATTTGGTGATCCCGTGGTCATAAGTTTCACAACCGTGCTGTCGATGGTGATGCATTGATGGTCGATCGTGGGAACAACATAATACACGTTGCAGGACTGGTGGTGCTCTCTTGCCAAGACCTGTCTCGTACCATTGCCAGTGATGATGTCGACCGCGTCACCGGAACAGGCCAAGAAACACCGCAGAGATGTTGCAGAACGACCAAAAAAAGTGCCGTCGCGAACAGAAAAAAAAACCTATACATGCGAAACGTGTGGAAAAAAATCGCCCTTTCATTCTTGGTCCCATGACAACATTGTCAATAAAAGCATTTTTTGCGTGCGTATCTATGGACCTCCTATACCTTACACGCACGCATGAGTCCTTGATGCACAAATCCTCATAATTTCACTGGACTGGACCAATGCTCTTCGCCAAATCGGAGTCAGCCCTCCACCACTTGACCGAACCGGAGTCCACCTCTTAAATACAAATTGCAGAGTCGCACGGTATTGTCTCTTCGACCTTTCCGTAGCCTTCGTATTCACTTACACTATCGCTATGGCCTTTGCGATGTCCATTTCTGCGACACGAACATCGATCTGGAAGATTTTATTCACACAAAGTAGGCTATCATGGTATGTAGTACCGTCATCAAGATTATTACATTTTAGACCCCTTCCGAGGTTCAGGAAAGTGATTCGAAAGAGCCCAGATAGATTTACTTAATGGGTGGATATCACTCGTTCTCAGACAAGACAGAGCTTCTGAAAGAGAAACGAAAATATTATAAACTCCATCCTTGATTTGCCCATTTTCTTTGCTCACCAATTGTCTGACTGGTCTTGACAGCTTGCAATTGAGTGCAAATTTGGCAGAAACAAAAAGGACGGGTATACAGACACAGGTTTGATCTTAAGTAGTTTCGGAAAGAGTGGGGAGCACGGTCAGCTGTCCTCAATCAATCATACCCTCAAATTCAGAGGTGGTATAGCGTTATCAGCCGTGTCAATCCATGTAGGTATATGCCAGAGGTTGCCTATATCAGATTCGAGGTCATTGAAAGTTCCTTCATCGTCCATGCGTGCGGACTAGGTCCAAATGTCGGTCACGATGGGTAAGTTCCCGTTTGTTTGCATTATGAACCGGAGGGATGCGGCATGTATTTTCTGTTCTAACGACGCAATACTCACAAGACTGAGCATTGAATCTTGTGAGTGCTAGGTGTTGCTTGCGCGATCATACGATCATCGATATGCCAAAATTTCTCCCCTTGAGTGTTGGAAACTTGTCAGCAACAAGCATATTGGTGCGATCATGGTTGCCGAGGAGTCCCTCGAGAAGGGCAGGCTAGTTTACTGCAATGGTTGCCGCTGCTATGCCAACCTCGCGTTAGAGGTGCATCGAGGCATTACTGAATTGTTTGTCACTTGCAAAACAGTGAACCCAGGCATTACTGACTAAAACTCATGGACACGGGGTCAAAATTTAATAAATGAAACCTGGTGTACATAAGTTATGAATTTCTGAGCATCAGTGATAATTACTCTCGAGTGGAGATGGTGGAAGAAGGGGAGCAGGTGATATTCCGAAAGCCTCAGCATAGCACTGCCTGAATCTTGTGTGTTCTCTTATCTCGATGGGACATGTATTCGAACAACATAGATATGATCAAGGGCAACAAACAGATTCATTCCATTCATTTTAAGTAAACTGCTTTGTAGATATGTGAATGATGCTACTAGATAATTGCTTTAGCAATCGACATGCGTGACAATGTCAGGGCGCCGAACATCGCTTCGTGCCACAACGAGAGCCTGACTCGGAGAGCACACATATTTACCAGGCCCAGGGTGTAGATCCTTTCAAACTTGGTATTAAATCATTGTCCCCTATTGAAATACTTATTCGTCCAAACGTTGGAGATCCCTTGATTGATGATCGCAGCCGTGTCAAATATCAACCCTCTTGTATCTTAAGACATGTCTGACAACCGGTGGGAGGGGGTCGCCATGGATCTATAAATCTCTGATAACCGACATATAGTAACCAAACTAGTTTGTGAGGAAATCCAAGTGCGTTACATGGATTTCGGCCGTTTGCACGAACAAAAGTCGGCAGTGTCTGGTTTCATAAGAACCAACTTGAAGTATGACCATGTTCAAGGTCAAGAATACAATACCGATCTGAAGAATAGCAACTGGACATGTATCTCGGACTATCTCCATCGATACCAACCCAGAAAGAGGTGGAATCCTCGATCACACGGTGGCACCCGTAGGGTTATGTGGGGTTGGGGTTGGTGAATCACTGGCATTCCCCAGTAATATTGGTGAAACTATTAGGACAAGAATGAGATCGAGGAGTCGAGGACCGAGATCGTCCAAGATACATTGGAACGTAACCCGGTGTCCTGGGCGACACGATTATTGGCAGCGCTGGGATCTTGGAGATATCATAACAGCCGTTGGAGGAACGAGCCTGCAGAGAAGAAGGCTACTCACAGAGTATGGCAGTTGCTCTCAATTTCCAGAACCTTTGGAGTTCTTGGACCGAACGTGGCCTTTTTTTCTTCAGTGCAAGTTCGCCCGCAGTAGACGTCCTTCAATGGCACGACCTCGACGGATTTCAAGTTTGACCTCCTGCTCGCTCGCCCTCATTCATAGTTGTGATAGGCGGCGTCCGACTTCATGGATAGTCTGGTGACCAGCCTCTCTATGGGGATACCCCACGTCGCCTCACTTCATGGAGTGGCTGGTCACCAGGCTATCTTCACGGATGATAGTACATATAACTTCTGGCAGTGCCCAGGCTACTGCCGTGGTCCGAAACAAAACGAACAAACAAGTAAACAGACCTGGAATGTTTACATGAAATGTTTCCGGTGCCTAGTTCCCAAAGAATGTCATCCATGATCCGTCTGATCACCAACTGTCCGCGGAAAAAATCTCAAGTCGCGATGCCTGACAAACGTCAAGAGCGGGTCAAGAGCGTCTCTGACTCCAAATTTGCGTGCTGGCCACCTTTTAACCACTTTGATGTGGGACGTGGTAGCGCCATCGTCCCAACAACTGATTTCCTTGGTTATGCCGCATGTGGGAATGAAAAAGGCACCGAAAGTGGCTCGAAAGTCGTCGGAATGTACACTCCGAGTCCGAAGTAAATCCGATCATGATGAAGCGAGCAGCAAGGCTACTGCATCAGCTGCATGTACTTACTTAATAACGAATGGCCACTCCAATCCAAGTTGACTTACACACGCGGATAAGGAGAGAGAAGATCGAGACTATTTAAGACCATCGTGGCGGAACATTGGAAATTACAAAATGTGAAGCCTAGGCTGCCTAGTAACTGATCATGAGCGCATATGAGATCCGGAGACTATGGAAATCGCCCTGCATTAAAGTAAATGCGGCGAGGATTTGAAAATAGAGGTTCTGATCTGTGTTCGGATCATCACACAATATTTTAGAGAGGTAGGTGGTTACTTCCTCGCCCAAGTTCAGGGAACAACTCGCCACACGCTGCCACGCAAGTTGAGCCGATAATCCCCACAAAGGGATGGATGCTTGTGGATGTCATCGATAATGCTTCAATTGAGGGTATAAACCAGTACACAAGACCGGTATACAAATCAAATTACTAAACAACGAAATGTTCCAAATTACACATAGGTGATCGTGACGGACGATCCACTGGTCGAGACTGAGGTCAGGACTTGACCATTTTGTTCCATAATAATGGTGGTGGCGCCACTAGGGGTGTAGGTATTTCCCCCAGGACCGCTAGCCACCGCGTTCGAAAAGGTGATCGTGCCAAAGTCAGCAAAGGGGACCGGAGTCTGATCACTAAGACTAGGACCGGAGTTGTAATCTTCGACGATCCACTCCGCGTCCTGTTGGCAGAGAGCAGAAGAGGAACTAACTTCCGCAGACACTGTCTTGCCCGTGGTCGTGTTCTCGACCGTTGCAGTCCCAGAAGTCGGGGAGGTGGCCTCGACGGTGAGTGTGACGACATCTCCGGCATGGAAGGTGATGTCATTGCCATTGAAGTAAATTGCAGCGGCAGGGTACCACTCGTACCATGCTGGTGATGAATGGATTCAAAGGAGTGGTAAGACGGGCGTGAATACAAGATTCGATGGCTCCTTACCAGAGTAGCTCGGTGAACCTGCTTCGACGGTAAATGTAAGACCGGTCTGGAGAATAGCAGTTTGACATGTATCTCCATCGATACCAACCCAAGCAGCGGCGGAATCCCCAGCCCCACCCGTGGGGTTGGGAACAGTGAATGTCCCAGTGATTTTCGTGAAAGTACCCTATTTAAACGAGACGAATATGAGATCAGTGCGCTCATCACGAACCTGAACATTACACACCTTAGGCTCCTCCCAGAGAGCACCAGACCAGTTGGTAGAGTATTCTGAGTTAGTGCTAGTGCCCTGCTTGAGACGGTTGATGGGCTGGAAAGCTAGAGCCACAGGAATGAGGTACAGAGTGCTAAGGAGGGCGACATTGAAGAGCATGTTCAAGATATGATCAGAGAAAATATTTGATGCGGGGGTGCAGAATGGACATCCTACTCGGCTTTTGTACCTCTGTTTCCACGAAAAGAGACTAGCGTCTAGGGCCACATGGAGGATGGCTTGGCCAGGCCATAATGCTCCGCAGGCTGAATATGGCGATGGCCAAGAATTGTGTCATATCATATCGATAGAGATAGTATCATTAATATTAGGTAAAAGCGTGGTTCGCTCACCTCAGTTCTGGGAAACAATGGTCACTACGAGCAGTGCCAGCAGGTTCTGGTTACTCACTCATTGCACGTTGCACGTTTCACGACGATTGACATCACGTCTAAACTCTGAAGCGAACAACAAATAGATCTCCCAGAGTGACATCGTGACGCAAAGAAGTTCTAGCTTTTGTTCGGGAGTTGCCTAGCGCCGATGTCGAACCCAGAGTGTAGTCACATCATGACCTAAGTATATTCGTTAACCTTAAAAAAAAAGAAGACCACTTATTCGGAGAGAACACATGGTCATATAACACTGTCGATAGGCGTTCCGGTGGTCATATGATATTTCAGAGAGAAATAGATGAATAATATTAGAAAAAAAAGAGATGCTAAGTACAATCGATATAAAAGTTGCAACATTTCCCACACAAAGACACCACGCAGCCATTACACATACTTGATCGTGACCGATCGATCCGCTAGTCGAGACCGAGATCAGGATGGTATTGTTTTGTTTGATGTTAAAGAGGGTTGCACCAGAGTGATATTGGCTTCTCCATTCCGGTAGCTACGTAGCCAATGCATCCTTCCTTGAAAGGAACCGTAAACAAAGTTGGCAATAGGAACGAGAGGTAAAGTACCTTCAGCGTAGTCTTCGACCATCCACTTTGCATTCTGTTGGCGGAGAGGAGAAGAGGAATTAAGCTGCTTAAACACACAATGATCCGTGGTCAAGTTCTCGACGGTTGCAATGCCAGAAATCTAGGTGGCCAGACAGGGAGCCTGACAACATATCCAGCATTGATAGTGATGCCAATGAAGTTATAGCTACCGGCGGGGTATCGCTCGTGCCAGGCTGTTAATGAAAAGACTGGTGACACGGGCGTGAACACGTCATTCAATAGCTTCTTACCAAAGTAGTGAGGTTGACCTTGTTCGACGGTCAATGTACTACCGGTCTGGAGAATAGCAATTTGACATGTATTTCCATTGATACCAACTCAGGCAGAGGCAGAAGTCCCAATTCTACCCGTGGGGGTGGTGTCAGGATCACCAGAAACCGCGGCCGGATGGTCAATGGATAAAAGCGTTGGTTGCTAGAATGAGAAAGCCTAAATAATACAACGTTGCGAAAGACGAACATCGTACCTAGAATGAGAAAAGCACAA
>JBBPLF010000696.1:0-17631 GCA_038089615.1 Aureoboletus auriporus
TTTTTGCGTTCCACACCGTCACTTCGCCCTTGTCCGTCCCATTCACGATCCACTTTGCATCTTGCGAGACTGCGATGCTCCAAACAGTGCTTCTCGCATGCATTGATGTTCCCACCTCCGTTCCATCCGTCACCTCCCAACGTCGAACCCTACCGTGACTGTCATTGCTCACAAAGTGCTCCCCGTCGGTAAGGAACGTGACTCCAATGACATCTCCACATTCGACTCTACTCTCCTCTCGTTTAACGGCGATTCTGGAAGGAGTTGTTTTGCTGGACTCTTGTCTCTCCGTTAGTGCTGGGCTTTTCAGTTGTCTCGCCAAGTCTCTTACCTTGTGTTCTTGCCAATGTACCCTCCCTATCTGCGCAGGAAATTCTGTCTCCGGTTGATTCTTCAATTTTTGTCAGTGTCGCCCCTCCTATTGTTCCGCGTACTCACCATTCTGTGGCCACAGGCAGCGTCCGATGGAAGACATGCTGCACTAGGAGTTGAAATAGTGAATGCGTACGTGATTCTTGGCGGCACGCCAATTTCAAGCTACTGCGTGGTACTATACACATGTCCGGGAGGTGTTCCTGATAAGAAACCATCGTGTCGCCTCGTGTCATGAGCAGTGGGCACTTACCCACTCAGATTCATTGCGTATGTGAGGAATTGGAAACAATCTCCGAGTCGGTAGGAAGGATAAATGAGGTGGTGCGCAATGATCCTAGAACGACGACTCGGATATGACTTTGAGTTTGTGTTTGTCACGTACGTGGCCTGTGTAGCGACACCCCATTAAACACCTAATCCTTGCGCAATTCGAGCAAATCAAATAAATCGATGCGTGAGTTTTGTTTTTAACGCGAGGTGAGTGAGTGCCGTTATTCTTCAGCGAAAAAGAGGTGATGACTCGAGGCAAAATCCGTTCGTTTCGAATGGAAACTCGATGGTTCTTACATATTTCCCCCGGTCAGGATCGGTGCATCGGGGTAAAAATAGGACATCATTTCTACAACGCACGTGACCCATCATCCGGGTTCGTAGGTAGGTAGCATGTAAGTAGCACATGGTATGAGCACTAAGAACACATCATGATCAATAGTTAACTGTGTCGCGACTGAACGATCCTGAGAGCGAGGCTATTCGACTTCTATCTTGTCGATATTCTGAATCAAGACATTCAATGGGGCAACCTTGCATACTTGTGTCATGATTAAGCTGTCTACTGCGACCCGTCTATATTCAGTGTGCGATACCTGCTCAAACAATAGCGCCCCAAAAGGCTGCATGAGCCGAGCGACCAACCGGAGCGCTCGTGTCGTCCTGTCGTTTCCAAGAGCTTTACCCGCACCACGCGTATACTCTTGGCTTAGCAGCGGGCGGATCCATGGATGAAAGAGGTAGAGGTCATCCATCGCGGTTAGGTCGTTCGTTGTTTTGATCTCCACATCACCAAATGCGGTCGTCCTCACACGATATATGCAAATATTCGTCTTCGGATTTGGTCCAGACACATGGACAACTTGGTCGACAAGAACAGCGATACCAGGAAGTTCCAGTCGACTGGAAGCGAGGAAAGGGGGTAGAAGCGAAGCGAGCTGATCGTATAGCTTCATGACCAGGGAGAGATCCGGGATGGATGAGCGCAATTCGGTCACTATGTGATCCACCTGCGTGATCTCCAGGGATGACGGAATATAGTCACGTGTACGGTAGATATCCCTGCCGCCGCTCACGTTAGATAGCTAGTTCCTCTTGTTCCCGTACGCTATAGTCTCAGTGTTTCCCACCGTGGCACGGCCGGTTTCTAGTTCTAAGCTGTAACCTGTTTGGTCGACCTGTAAGACTACCGCACACCGTTCGTACCAATCAGTGGCAATCAGTATCTGATAGCTCGGAGTCTAGAAACAACAAGTTAGAGATCGAAGTCATGGTGCTCGGAATTTTGAACAAAGTTCCAGCGATGTGCCGATCTAACTATCATATTAATATTCCTGGTCATTAGACTTGGGAGAGGACTCAGGGGAGTAAGGTTTATCGGACATATCTTATTAAGTATGTCCTTTCCACGGTAGTTTTTGAGTCTCCGCCAAACGGCTCTGAGAACTGAACTATGACTTTGAAAGCGCCGTACCTTCTGGCACTCTGTACGGCTTCCCAAGACCCACAATCAGGCATGGAATTCGGAGTGTCCGTGCGACTAAGATTCATGACTACAAAATTTGAGGTCCAAGCCGCCAAAGTCATCCATGCCGTGGTCCATTTTGCACCCGCTAAAGAAAGTGTTGCAATAGAGTTTCTTCACGAGTTCAACAAAGTACCTCAACTAGATGGTCTAGGTGGTGGCGTTTCACTCTTATTCTGAATACTTGCCTTCAGCTGATGCTGTTCTAGTTTCCGTGGTGTTATCTGGTGAAGCTAGCACGGATATAGACAAGTGGGTACAAGATGTACGGGGTGCCTTGGGCGTTCTTGATGACGAACAACTGGTTGAGGCATTGAAGCCTGTTTGCGACCTCGCTTCCGACTATCTAACACATCTCCTAATCGCTGGTTAGTCCTATTTGTTGAAATGATCTTGCTGCTCATTGTATTGCACAATACAACAGTTCGTAATCCCGGTGGCCGAAAGACACCCCAAGTGTCCGCATCTGGCTCTCCGGAGATTCTAGCAAACTTGAACCAAATTTCGGCATTAGTTCATGATGCTGTTATCAAACAAAGTCAAACAGCTTTGAAGAATCTTGTACGTCATGATGTTCTAGTTGACACGACGGACTTTTACTGAGTAGTCAGGTATTTGCACGCGATGGATACAACTGTCCTCTCACCGATTATTCCTTCAATCCTGACGATCCCACGTTCTATACACCAGAGTGTGCCCATATTATCCCATTCTATTTACACGACAAGGTTCGTTCCTGGCCCATGTCATCACATGGAGGGAATATAATATTTTCATTGCCTTAGCCACTATCTCTCAGCTTGATTAAATCATTTTCTGGGCATGAATTCACTATAGAAGAAATTATTGCATACATCAATCATCCACAAAACGCATTTCACATTGAAAGAAATGCCCATGACTGGTTCGATAGGCTGCTTTGGGGCATTGAGGCTGAGTGTGTCAGCGAACAGGTGAATGGTTTAATGAATCCACAGATGTTCGAAACCTGAATCTTGAGTCAGCAGATCAAATATATGTATCGCAAGGTGACGCCAGGATCTTTTGGCCATATACCTCGAAATGATGGGGACGAACTATTCTTCAACATTGGAGAACAGGGCGACAAGATCGACGGGCCTAACCCAAGATTCTGCAATTTAAGACTTGCGATTACTCGAGCTTTCCATGCTTGCGGTGCTGCAGACGTTATTGCAGAAACTTATGCTAATTATGATGACGATGATTTCGTTCTTCAACCTACTTATTTTGGCGGACCCTTTGTTCCTGATGAACATCTGTTACTCAGGCTTGATAGTCGGCTTGCTTCACACATTTCTTGATACATTTGTTATGATACCTTTTTTGGACAAATTCCTAATTCTTGATATCCAGGCTAGGGTTCAGAATGTTCAAGTGACGCTTTAATGTGTATATTTCCGTTTCACGCGACCCAGCTCTCTGCTTGACATATTGGACCTGTTGTTTGAGCCTCGAGGCCTTGAGGTTCGGCCAGCAGAATGGTGACTCTGAAGACTTGCTGTCGCCTGCTGCCGCGGCCATTGACATCGAATGCATTTGTGAGTATGCTCTCAATCCATCGCTTTATCGTCGTGATATAGAATTCGATTACTGCACAGAGGCATAAATAACGCGCACCACTGTAGCGGAACGGTGGGATACAAGAAACTAAATTTGACACAGATTTCATCTCTCCATTATGCGCGGGCACTATCAGCGCTATGGACTTCCCTTTCTACTAGCTGTATTTCCAAGTCTTCCTCCCCCTCTTTTGCACCAGAAAATGTGGTCTGTGCCACTTCACATACATTTTGTCTGATGCACTGTAAGCCCACTACGTGTACGATACATATATCCACAGTCCCGCGCCATAGATAGATCAGTTTCTCTTGTACCCGTACATCATAGTCGTCTTATAGAGCGTGGTCCAGTTCGTTTGGCTGCGTGTTTCAGTGTTTCCTGCCGTCGACCACGGCGGGCTTTCATGCACGCACCGCTGGCATCACCAGCGCCCCGGGTGCCCCTTTCTTCCAACTCTATTTCTTCGCCCCGTACTTCCTCTGCACCCTCGTCCTGTCCAACTCGATCCGCAAACACGATCCCGCTCGCAACCGCGCCACGGCAAGATGATGTCGAACCGAACGCGGTATCGATTTCGCTTCTACGTCCGCCCCGGACATCGCGCGCGTGAAGTTTTCGCAAGTTCAAGATGAACCGAGGAATTAATGTGCAGGGAAGTACTCCGTCCATCATTCCAAATAGTATAGCCTGCACATCCGTACAGTGAGATGATATTTTTATCTGATGAGTGTAAATGCCAGATTGCTATGCGTGATAAATCGCTGTCAACCTACTTGCATGGAAAAGGAAATGCAAGGAATGACGAAGCAGGAACATACACGAAAAAGTAGGGCATTCCTTCTCTGACGAGAAGAATCATGTAGCGGTTCAGGTGGAAATGGTTTGTTACTCTGTACATTTAAAGTCCCTCCTCGAAGAATCGAACGACAACGAATAAACACATTGATACACCGAGAGCCATCTGTGAACCACCGGTAATATAGTTCAATGTGTTCAAAGTAGGCCCAGAGTTGCTTGTGCAAAAAGAAAAGTCAAGTACTTGAACGATTTCTAGTTAGTGTAGTGTGTACTACGATATAAAGGCATGTTTTACATACGTATGAACTCATTTATAGTGCTCATCACGATGATACAACCAATTAAATGTTCGATTGCCTCGGCAGCGTAGAACGTGAGGAGTGTGCCAAGGATGAACCTGGATCGACCATACAATATTAGCCCACACACGGAAGATCGTTGCCACTGCCTCGACCAATGAGATTCATGTTTCTCGAAAGATGATGTCGTGTAGCTGCCAGTGGACGGAAATACGGAGCCTCTCGTTTAAAGGATGCACTGTCATCTTGTTCAATCTGTTTTCTTGAATATTGAACGTTAGTGAACATTGGACGTCGACCTTGGCCCTCCATGGAAGTTTTGCAGTGATTCAGTCTTCACTGCCTCACTCCCCAAGTTTCATACTTTATGAAAGAAACCAAAAGTGAGAAACCCACCTGAAATTTTGGATTTGGGGAGACTACCTAATGTGTCAATGAATTCTGTAACGGCTGCACCATTCCTTTCAGCTGTGACCAGACCACTCTGTACATGAAATGGCCTTATAACTGTCATACAAAATCTCGGGAATATGACGGACACCGTATGGTCAATCAACGGAGCACCAACTTGGATCAATGGACATACGTGAGACGTAATCATTGAACAGAATGCCTGAAACCGCTTGTGCAATGGACGCCATGTCGTTTGTGGAGGGAACACCTGAAACGGGAGTTGCATACGCAAAGAACGACAAGGTGGTACTTGACAGACACGGTGGATAGGCAGCGAACCCACATATAAACTAAGCCCGGCAGAGGATTGAAATACCGGGGGACATCTCGCGGTCATAGAGTGTACGGCAATGAAGCATATGGTCGGAATATTGCATTTTCCACTAGTTGGCGTTCTGATAATCAGAGAAGGAGTGCCCAGAATGTAAGAACCAACACGTGGGGACATGTAGTTCGGTACCAGTCAATGCCGCTGCACACGACGAGCAGCTAAGCAACAATACAAAAACATGGCTGAACGTACCAAAGGTGATTAACCCATCTAAACGACTGGTTGGAAAAACAGTTCCGGTTGCTATCAGCCAATGCAGGTTCAACCGTATCAAAGATATTAATATGATGCATCATTGACTGCCACTATCGCACAATGCCGGGTTTCCTCCTAGTAAGATGGTATCATTGTCATTTCCCGGTCACCAGGACTCAATTGAGTTGGAAGTTCACCCAGTGGCATTAAGGCCCCGACATACGTTAGAGTTTTTCACTACGTCGTGGCAGGCTTCTCGAGAGCGAGACTCGGATGGAGGTCGAGTCCGAGGGGTATCATAATCGACGTTCTTGCATTGTTGCCAACCGCAATATACGTCCGGTATGCATGGTATTGCCCGCGGTGGATTTCTTGGGTTCGAGGCGTACTAGCAGATGCCATGCAGTCTGTTCCATTTTACACCAACTTGAAATGCATCGTCACGGTGAAAAGAACAAGTGCAGTCCCTCTTGTCCCGTGCATTGCTATTATGATGATAAACCGATTGCCATTATCCGCCAGATGTAGTGGTGCTCACCTGATGAAATTGAACGACATTTCCACTTCCTGTTTTCACGGACGGACAGACATAGCCTGAGAGTCGGGCCGGGGGGTGACCCCACGTTTCTTTGAGATCTGCTGAGTCAGCTGATTCGCCTCGTTATCATGGTCGAGACGCATCTTTGCAAGTACACCGATCTACTGTTTACACAATGGTTTGTGGCCCTGAACTATAAGGATCAGACGCTGAAGGTATCATTTACAGTCTTCATCGGACTGGGAAATCCGCATGTCATCGACCCACAAAGTCCCGTACTACTTCAACGTGAATACCAATAGTTCCACCTGGGACCCGCCATTACCCAACGATGAACTGGTCAAACTTCCCGGCGCACAGTATCTTGGAGCACCACCACCGCAGGAGGGGAAGATCAGAGCGAGCCATCTACTGATCAAACACAAGGATAGTCGACGACCATCGAGTTGGAAGGAAGTAGGTGCTCTCTCTCATTGTCGATTCGGTGTCGCCGACGTGAGTTGGAACAGTCTACGATCACCCGATCCAAAGAGGAAGCGATCGCCATTTTGCGCAAGTACCAAGCAGAGATCAACGAGGCGTCAAACAAATCGGACAAGTTTGGCGAGCTCGCACAGATGCATTCTGATTGTTCATCACACGACAAGCACGGTGATCTCGGGTTGTTCGCGCGGGGACAAATGCAAAAGCCGTTTGAGGAGGCTGCGTTTGGACTCGATGTGGGAGAGATCAGCGATATCGTGAGCACGGACAGTGGCGTTCATATCATCATGAGAACGCCTGTGCAGAGTTGAGGCGATTGTGCGGCTTCAGATGGACTTGATTGAACGAGTGTATGATAACGTTGAGTGACGTACGTGTCTCCCTGCTGTGTCCACAAATTAGGCGTTTTGTTTCGAAATTCGAACTCGCCCTTCTTTTCATGGACATGGAACTGGAAGTGTTACCACACGTTGCACTTGCACTTTTCATTGTCCTCGCCCCAACTGCGTGTTCGGTGTTCAATCATATGCAAGCGATATTTGGTCAGTCCACGCGCTCAGGCTATGCTCTATCACATATATCCATCTCATATCTGATCTTCTCAGGACAGCATCGGTCGCCGAACAAAGACGGAATCGATACGGCTGATTACTCGATGTTTGATACGTCAAACCTTCGTGTGACGAAGCTCTTCGTTCACCCCATCAAGGTACTGCGCAGACACGGCTCTCGCCGCTCGGCCGCTCGGCCGCTTGACATTGCCATCATTTAGAGTTGCAAAGGCACGTCTGTGAAAGAAGCCAAGTACACGTTGCAGGGCCTCGAAGTGCGTCTACGTAGGGAACAACTGCTGACATGATTACTTCACTCACGATACAAGTTTAGAATGACCGAAAGTGGTGTATCATTAGGGCGGATAATCATGTTGTCGTGACAGCCCGGCAAGTGAGCAAGGTGTGTTCCATCAATTGATACTTGATAAATTATGGCGTATGTAACTA
Organism: Aureoboletus auriporus; assembly: GCA_038089615.1. Lineage (NCBI taxonomy): Eukaryota > Fungi > Basidiomycota > Agaricomycetes > Boletales > Boletaceae > Aureoboletus > Aureoboletus auriporus. The sequence goes on from JBBPLF010000696.1 coordinate 7,850, forward strand.
CAGGCTTAGATGGTATTGATACACCCGCGTACCGTGTCGAGTTTATTAGCTCCTCAAGAGGGCGAACTGGAAGTCAGTTTTCCAGCAGATTCTGGTTGTGAGACCTTTCAGGTTGCTCTTAATCCGAGTCAAGACACGTTGGAGAAGTGGGAAAGGTGAGGGATTTTGATATTTATATTTATTATCCAGTCACGCTGAGTGGGTGAGATAGTGTTGATGTTGAACTCTGGGATCAAAAAGATATCCAAGGGTACATTTGTGAAACCACGACAGGACGGTCACCGTCAATAATTCTGTCGGAATATATCGGGTTCCCTGTTCACTTGGTGGTCAAGGGTCCGCGTGTCCGGAATTCTCCACCAACGCTAAGATTTCCGAAGCTAGATGCCCCTTCATATTTTCAGGACGGATACCCTCTTTTATTGGTATCCGAGGAGAGCGTGGAAGCTGTTCAGGAACGGATCAGAGATATGGTGGGCATCCAAGGGGTAGGCGAGAAATGGTCCGCAGAAGAGTTGCAGGTTGAGCGGTATGTGACAAGACACCTACGGCGGGCCGGGGAGAGTTGACATGATAAATTACAGATTCCGGCCCAACATAGTATTCAAAGGGGCTGGTGCACCGTTTGTCGAGGATGTGATAACTGAGCTCGGGATTTCTTCAACCAAGGAAGGAGTAGAAGGGAATGAGGGAGTCATACGTGTTGTGTCCAAGTGCGCTCGGTGCCTGGTGCGAACACATTTCCGTGTCGAAAATAGCATCTGACGAGCGTGTCTCAATGGCTCACACAGTTGCCAAATGTTGACCCAGCTACTGGTGTGCGCGACGGTGCGGTCCCGTTTAAGGTTATCATGAAGTTTAGACAGGGACTGGACCCGGCGCATGCTAGTGCGCCATGTGTAGGGAGCAATGGGGTTCTTACGGGGTCAGGAGTTGTGAAAGTGGGAGATTGGGTGCACGTGCAGAAAATGGGGTTTGTTTGACTTTGCCGCAGTTTTATATCGAGTTGGATTGTTTCCGTAGTGTCAACTAAGCGGGGACATGCAAGTGCTCCCTCCGACCTTGCTCCCCCCTCACAATGCCCATTGGCAAGTGGATCTCTTTCTCCCAGCCCGTCCCTGCACTCTCCGATCCCCTTCCGCAACAACCCGCTCCACCCCCACCCACCGCAAACGGTAAACAGTTTGGCCTCGAAAACGTACGTCTCCAAACGCACACCTAAACCCATCTAACCACAACCTGTGCAGTTCGGCAACACCTGGCGCGTCTCCCCGTCTTTGAAACCCGTCCCTGCTGACTGTTCTTTCCTCCAGCTACGCCAACTCTGTCCTCCAGGCCCTCTACTTTTGCACGCCCTTTCGAGACCTCGTCATTCAACATTCCGATCCATACCAGAATGGCTGCTCCCCTCCCACCTCTCCTCGCCGCCAGCCGGATCTCAAATCCACCCAAGAACCCTCTCCCCCGCCCCGCTCCCTCTTCTCCGCCCTCCGCGCCCTGTATATCCGCATCTCGCAAAACCCTGCAGACAAAGGCACCATCGCACCCCGCGCATTGATAGAGAAACTTAGAGAGCTCAATGAAGGATTCAGGAATACCATGCACCATGATGCCCACGAATTTCTTAATTATTTATTAAACCGCATAGTCGAGGAGATGGACGACGAAAGGAGGCTCCGGTTGGCCTCGGGTGACGACCGTACGCACTTCTCCCCTTCCCTTCATCCTCTTGTTATATTCACATCGTTCCCAGTACCTGACTCGATGATCTCTTCCACTGCTTCCCACCCCCCAGTCTTGAATGGAAGCGCATCCACCTCAAGTACACGCTCGCCCGGCGCGACTTTCGTACATCAAATATTTGAAGGCTCATTGACCAGCGAGACTCGATGTCTGACTTGCGAGAACGTCCGTCTCATTTTATACGCCGCATTCTACCTTGTCTCACCACTTCCCGTAGCTGTCCTCTCGTGATGAATCATTCCTTGATCTATCGATAGATATCGAGCAAAACTCGAGTCTCACCGCTTGTCTTAGGCAGTTCAGTGCAAGCGAGATGCTCTGCCAAAAGGAAAAATTCTTTTGCGACGCATGTTGTGACCTCCAGGAAGCCGAAAGAAGGTTTGTGTTGCTAATGCAACGCTCTTACTCCACAATGCTGACCTGGCTCAGGATGAAGATCAAGCGCTTACCAAACGTTCTTGCCCTTCATCTCAAGCGATTCAAGTTCCAGGAAGATGGTCAAAAACACATCAAACTTACGTATCGTGTGGCATTCCCACTTGAACTTCGTTTGTTCAACACTGTGGACGACATCTCAAATCCAGATCGATTGTACGAACTTTTCGCGATCGTGGTACATATTGGAAAGTGAGCCGTCAGCTGTTATTTGTCAACTCGTCCGTTCCATCTGACTGAAATGGTCAGCGGACCAAATCACGGCCACTATGTCAGCATTATAAAGACCCTGGGTACCTGGCTCGTCTTCGATGACGAAACCGTTTACTCCATAAAAGTGTCTGACATCCCAAAGTATTTTGGTGATTCAAATTCGGGCTCGGCCTACGTGTTATACTACCAGGCCCTCGACATTGACTTTCCAGCTCTTGGACTCAGGCCACCCTGTCCTGAACCCGTGATGCAACCCGTGCCACCAGAACCGCCACAGCTCTGGCAACCGACGGATTCACCAGTTTCCACACCGCCATCGCTACCGCCCGGGCTGAATGACGCGCCTGTGCCTCAAATTCTCCCACGACCCAATACACCCCCAACACCAGTACAGCCACCGCTTGAACCTCTTCAGAAGTCACCTCCACGGAAAATACCATCACAGCTTTTCAAGGAGGCCATTGGGCGTCCACTGACAATAGGAGGGCCTTTGCGTGGTGATATTTCGCTCCGCTCGTCTCGATCCGTTATCTTGGATGACAAGTTCAACTCCAATCCCAAGCCTGGTTCCTCATTCCTTCCAAAAGAGCTGCAAGGCTCGATTGGTGCTGTTAACGGAAAAGAGAGGGACCCGGATAATAAAAGTATGATGAGTTGGCTTCGACTGCCATTCAAAACCGTCAAATCTCGGCCAAGTTCAGAGGCAGATAGACCGCCATTAGCCCAAGACGTTCTTGCATCACCAAGCTCACCCATGCGAAACCAGTCCACCAGCTCGTCTTCAAACAGTTCGAAGGATTCTCGCCGCCTACTTGATTCTCCGACCTCTGGTCGTCGCTCTCCGGCCTCTCCACTTCCTAATGGCAAAGTCTCTCCACGCTCTCGAGTGGCGGTTGATCCTGAGACAAATTCGAGGCACTCATTGGCTTCCGCGAGTTCCAATACCATTCCTACATCCCCGCACCCAGATCGATGCTTGCAGCCGCGGCCCTTGCCTTCTATACCTCTCGTGCCCAAGGCCGACACGCCACCTCCAACGTTTGTAAGAGCGAGTTTAGATCACAATCAACGACGAAAAGGCAGGCCGTCCCTCAAAGCGCTCAGTTCACAGTTGTCCAAGCCACTCACCCGTCCCGCCACTTCTTCGGGTAGCGCCACACAGATGCACTCACTGCACCCCAGTGCGACGCTACCGAGCAGTTCTTCGCCAGTTGGCTCGAATATGACACCGAGCAGATCGGAAGACGATTCTGTTCTCGGGAGGCCAAAGTCGGCCCATGCCTCTTACGGCTTCTTGATGTTGCCTCCTAGTAATACCACACCACCTGTGACTGGTGCAAATGCAACGAGTACTCCTATCAGACGAGCCACGCGGAAGCTCAGTCTGACCGCGCCGATGTTTCCGTTCAAGAGGCGAGACAAGGACCAGTAGTAACAGTGGTGGGACCAGCTCCATGCTAATCCTCTCATGTTTGACCTTGCCATTACGATCAGGACCCTTGTTTGTTTTAATTCACTTTGATCATTTTTATTCCCCTTTACTTTCCGTCCACTTGTCTTTTCTTCTTTCTTGCTTTTCATATATATTCGGGTGCTCTCCTCTTTGCAGAGGCTGCTCTTTTGTCATGTTCATGCAACGATATCCCCCACGTTTTTATAAGTACAATACCTCGCAAAGACATGTAATCTACTGTTGTTCTGCTGCAACGCACTAGAGAGTACTACTTGGCACTAAAAGGTCCAAGAGGGATATATTGAATGGTAACGACATGGCAACAAGAGAAGCAATGTGGACAGCAAGGAAAGCAAGACGGAGAAAAACAAGGAAAGACATACTATACCAATACAGTAACAATAACACGTGTCACAAGTCGAGCATGCGTGCATCGGCTAAAGGAAGTGGCCGACGCTGTCCGTCGGGCGCTGTAAAGTAACGCACCAAATGAGACGAGGTACAAGGAGGTACAGGCACGGGTAACTTTACCTTGTACAGGCGCCTTGGCGCAATCGATGACGTGGAGACAAGGATCATCCGGTTTGACGTAAAATACGCGTCCCGTGCCCTCGTCCCATGCGATCGTTTTCACTCCGGCCCGCAAATCAGCACGTAGATCCGAGGTCATGTTAAACTTGCACATGACGCCTTCTCGGATACGCATGGTCTCACGCATAATGTTTCGAAAGAGCGCTTGCTTGGCCGCGATATATCCGGCTGTGCCGTCGCTGACGGATACGTGGCTGTAAAATGCTCGAATGGAGAGCCGCTCGGAAATGTCTTGTGTTCTCGTGACGAACACAAGCGAGCGCTGGTTTCCGGGGAGCACGAATCCGCGACAGAGACCCCGCTCTTTTTCGTGTTCCCATGTAACCACGTGGTGATTGCCTGCGACCACGTTCCCCAACCAATAATGTGGGGTCGAGAGCATGCTCTTTGGCAAGTGATATCGGTGAGTCGGGTTGATCATCAGTTCGTGGAAGCGGGCTCCGCCTTCGCTGCGATAAAAGATGGTGATAGCTGGGTGTTCGGCGCCGTCGGCTGGATTGGTACAAGGGATGCTCTCGTAGTCGTTCGGGTCTGTGATCTGGATCCCTTCGACGTCATCTGCACGGAAGCTTATGGTCTGCTCCGGGAACGTGCTCCGCATTTCATTGTCTCCGAAATCCGGGATGTTGAACATGGACAGCGTGATGAGATCCTGGGAAACGGGCGGTGCACCCAAGTGCTCGACGGTGGGCACGGTTGGGAGCTTGACACCGCGGAGAATGAGAATTTGGCCCTGGTGAGGCAGGATGCGCATGTTGCATATGCTATGATCCTAGGCGCAGATATCAATCAGTACAGTTGGTGTTCACGTGGGTTGGATCACTCACATTCGAAGAATAGGGCTCCTCGCGGGCGCAGCACAACGTGGAGAGCATACCAACTCCAGTCAACTCCTTGAAGATCACGGTTTCATGATTTTTGACGACTGCCACGGTTGGCACGCCTTCAATAACGGCTAGATCGATAGCCCCAAGTTCCGTGCTACTCCGTAAAACGCACAAGAAACGGAACGGTGGGGGCTGTGATGCAGCAAAATGAAAGAAAGAGGCCGAACCAGGGACAAGACGAGGGTCCGACAAAGCGTCGAGTGTGTCGAGGGAAATATGCACGCATGTACATGCATATTGAAGGGGCACGGGCGGATCGATCGGTTTTCTCGGGTTATCCAAGATGGGGTTGTATATCGATGGGTCCACACTGTGAACCGAGTCAGGTGAATCTCTATATGACTATAATAAAATGACTGACCCAGAACCGTTATAGCGGGACGACATCTTGCGACGGATATATGCAATGACTATACTGGGTGTTCCGTCGATATTCATGTACTTGACTTTAAGGTTATAAGCTTTCCGCTTGACCGGTGTCTCCGCCAATGGGACGACCCCGCCTATTCGGTGATCAAGGGCGAATACGATTAGAGAATAATGTGTTTTAGCTGTGTTGCACACAGAGGCGACCATATACTTTCCTCCGGGGAGAACGACCATTGACTGGATGAGACGATGGAGTTGGAAAGAATCACGGGACAAGGGACAAGGATTGGCGGATAACCAATTCTTTTGCAGCGAGATCGACCTCGTGACGAGCCTTTCCGCTTCAAACGACGTCAGGTACTGAGGTGAATGACGATGTGACGGCGGTCTCTGCGGAGCATTCGACCCGATTCGCTTGAGAAAATTCTTCCAGATGATGCCTTGATGGGTAAGGTTATAGTACAGCCTGCTAACCTGTCGCGTGTTAAGCGCGTGCACACGAGGTATGGAAGACGAGACACGTACTCGTCGTAAAGAAAGTATGTCCTCGACATCCAGGTAATTGCAAACTTCCATGAGATTGTCGTCCGAAAGCGCGTTCAAGCAAGGAAGTTTCTCCGGTAGAATTATACGCGTCTCCCATGACCGCCCAGTGCGCGCAGCGCGTAGCGAGCCACATGGCGGGAAAGTGAACCTTCGTGGCCAATAACTTGAAGCCATCACTGTCAACGCGAGAGAAAAAAGGAAGTGTCGAGTCTCTCGCGATGGTAGTATTTAGATATAAAAAGAGACCCCGTTGATCAAGGTCGACCTTGTTTTTCGTAGGAATGTGAACATCGTCGCAACATCATGGCGACGATGTTCGAGGCAGATACAAGGATTTTCTTGTACATGTTGGTCGGTCGTGGTTTGCGAATACAAGAGTTGCCTTATATGGCACCACAGACTGTTCGGTTAAGTTGTTGGTTCTTTCGGCAGTGTCTTTGATGCAAGGCTTCAGTTCGTATTCGTACAATATTGTCGAGCACAGACACATAGATCAGGCTAAGCATTCCCGGCTGCACATTGTAAAATGTCAAATCAGCAAAAACGTGCAGAAAAGAAGACCCAAACGTCACCAGAAATGTGTACGTACTCAGACACAGATTCAATACATACAATCAAACCCCAAGTTGAGGATAAGTATGTACACAGGCCCGTTGCAGGTCAGATACGCTGGCAGTCAACTCCACAAGCCTCAAATACATCATATGTGGATATTACCCAGACAGGTCGTGAATACATCCAACTTGAAGTTAGACCCTGTTTCCCAGACTTTTTCATTTGCCCATGGCATCTGACGCATTCCTCAACTTGAAGGTTCCAACCTCGATATCTGAGGTCCCGGTCCCTCCAACTACGGCGGCATCTCCCATCGATTAGTGAGCATGTTGTGGCGTTTTAGAAATGGCCCTTCAAGCTATCTTCAACCTTCAACCTTTCTCCCCTCCCAAACCACTTCCTTCTCTCAACTCCTCATCAAAACTTGCCCACTCGAAAAATCTCTTCGTACTATCTCTGCCCCACCCGGAAACGATCGCCCCAACCCCAACAGCGTTTTTTTTTTTCACGTTTTGTTGCTCTTCGTCTGTGCTAATCTTTTATCTTTTACTTAGGGGACGACGTTCTTGAGGATTACGTCAACTCTCCCGAGTTCGACCTTCAGTGCATACCGGTGTTGGGTCGCGGGCTCAAGCTTATCCATAGGACTTCCGACATCTTCGAGGAACCCTCGGGCCCGGAGGCGTACAGGCGGCTCACGAAGGCTGTTACCGTTCCAGGTGACCATGAATTCGGTAAGGATGGTATGTGGGACAGGGTTCGCGATAAGGTGCGTGGCCTCCTCGTTACGCAGCAATGTATTGACTAACGTTCGTTCTAAGGTTGTCGAGTTCCTCAAGCAGAGGAGCATCCAAGTCACATCTGTCGATTTCGTTCGATTCGCCTGGCTCGACAAGAAGCCGGACCAGGACATTGTCGAGGAGGAGGAGGATGACAACGACGACGAAGATGCGAAGCAAGAGGAAGAAGTCGACTATGACAATATCCCAATCATCAAGCCCGTCGAGGACGGTATCCGTCACTTCACCAACCCTACCATCTAGGTGGGCGTCTTGGCCGAGACTCTCATCAGTACCGTTGCGCACGAGTCAGCCACATAAATTCGTGTCTTCCTCGACGAGCTCCAGGTCCAGAACATCGACATCGCGTATCGTGAGTCGATCTCCAAGTTCTTGCCTGGTCATGGGCCAGCCCTTTTCCCTCCCGTTGAGGACGGTGATGCTCTCAAGGACGTGATCGACAACATCTCCGTTCCGCTCAGTCTTCCCATTGCTGGTCGTAAGACTACCATGCAGGGCATGCTTGGTTCCTACTTCCGCGTCGGCAATAAGCTCTACGCCATTGCTGTCCGTCACAACGTGTTCTTGCTCAACGGCAGCGACAATGAATTTACGTTTACTTGACCCTTGAGAATATAACAGATTTCTGAATCTAGCCCCACAAACTCTGCGCCCAAGAAGGAGGTCGTTGTCATGGGCACGTCCGCTTACACGAACTACCTTGCCTTCATCTAGGCGCTTATTGGCACGCTCATCGACTCGGTCGACATTCTCGAGAAGAAAGTTAACACGTTCAGAGGCAGGGTGCAGGCTGGGATTAACGACGAAGACGCCATGAATTATCCAAGGAACACGTTGTAACAGCTCAGAGAACAGTTAGAGTAAATGGGCGAAGAAGACTCACCTAGAAAGGCCCGAAACGAACGCGTCGATGACAGGAACGCACCACGCCGAGATATGGGTCTAGAACGCCACATGGACGAGCAGGAGCCGTCGGGACATATCGAGGATGGCGAAAGGGGTCGAAGTAGCTCTCAGACTGTCACATCGGTCCAGAACGTGACGGGAAATAAGCGCGTCGACGAGACAGTCGAGATGAGGCATCTCCAGGGCGAAAGAACACACCAGAATGGTGTCAATGTGGATGACAGACAGTGTCAGACAGTACGAGCATATTATTCAGTAAATGTCGAGTACAGAAACTTTTTGGGTTCACATTTAGGTAGGCTAATTTAATTCTTCAATCGTAATAACAACATCTAAAATATCTTTTATCGATGCATTTTTGCGTTCTTGGCCACTGAAGTCAAGTTTGTGGAAGTCCATGATCAATCTACTTGGTGTGTCCTGCAGGATGTCACCCCAAGTGCTGGACACACGAATAGAATGCCATTCGGAATCTATGACACAATTTGTTAATTATAGAAATCATGTTACATAATTGTAAGTAGCACTTACAACGGGAGTCATGTTGGGCCACCACCTCCGTTCCTGCCAGCTTGTTCAGAATCGACTGCTAACTTTTGTGGCCGTGTTGGAACGGTGCCGGTGGTTGTCCCAGGGGTACCAAGCGCATCCAAGACATCTTCCTTGAGCAATTTCCCGACGTTGTTGTGCTATTTACTCGTGCTGGCGCTGGTATTGATACCATAATTGTGGCACTTGATTTGGCGGTATTTGACAAGAGCGATCTACAGACTTACGTGAAGTGGGGGGTTGTACTTGCAATGTCTAAAAAAAAGGGAAATGCCCGTTTCTGAACTGCATGGAGGACGAGATCAGGTCACTAATTGACCTATCATCCTGGAAATGAATGAAATCTGACAAATTATTTCAACTTGAAAATCGAAGAACTCACCTGGAAAAGGACTCGACCTCCCGCTTTCAATGGATCTGGAGTAATAACCAGATAACGGGACGTATGTTCGTCGACCTTTCCGGATGACTCGGAGAGTTCGAAGGGGGTTAACACTCATGATAGTTCAAGTTGAAGAGGAAATATTTGGACGATTTGCCCTTAGTAACGCTTTATATTCAGTATCCGACTAGAGCCAAAGAAAGGAATGCAATGGACAAGTCGACACTGTAAGCCCGCCCTCGGACTTACGACACATATTCCTTTCCCCTTCCCCATATTCCTTTCGATATTCCTTTCCCGCTTCATACCATATTCCTTTTCCCTCTCCACATTCCTTTCTCTCTCGGAACACA
>JBBPLF010000697.1:0-17610 GCA_038089615.1 Aureoboletus auriporus
AAGCAAGATGACAAGAGGAAAATGAATAGGGGTGAATTGTAACATTACCCCCTGAGTACAATCAAAGCTACAAAGAGAATATCAAAATAAAGGGATTAAAAATCATAGTCCACACCCAGTGAACTGGTGATGTTCACTATGGCCATATTATCCCAAATATCATTTCCAATCTTCATTGGCATAGGAGGTGGGAGGGGAAGGAGATCTGGATCATCAATGAGGTTGGGCAAAGGGACAGTCTGAATATCGTTGGGTGCACCTCCAGGTGCAGCGATAGTGGGGTGGGGTTGAGGCGTTTGCAGAGATCATACAAGGGATATAGAAGTGTGGGGGTGGAATGGGAATAGGACTGGTCAAGAAAGTACATGTTATGGAGGAAAAGGTAACAACTGGAGTGGGGCGAAGGTGCCGGGGACAACGCGAGGCAACATGTTTGGGTTGGATAATATGGCAATGATGGCAGTGGTAGTCTGGACAGTTAGCTATAAAATGGCCTTCACGTTGGCAATGGAAACAGCGAGCATTGGGGTTGGAGGGTGGTTGTCATCCTTCTGCATCCCTCCAAGCGGCAAAGGACACAAATCCTGGCAGTAACAATTGATGGGTAATGGCGATTCCCATTTGTTCAGCTTGTTGTTCCTCGGTGGTCATCTTGGCAGACGATGCAGATGGAGTGGAAGGGACATGAGAGGGTGGAGGAAAGATGGGGACCGGGGTGCCAATTCATTGTTCATTCCATGCTTGTGCTTCACCTAGTTCCTGATGATATCAGTCGATCTCAGAGATGGTGGAGGGCATTTGTAGTTGGTAGAGGGCGGTAAGGAGGTTTCCTTTGGTTTGCGTATGTATCTGTCGAAGGATTCTAGTGTGAGAAATGATGCTCACATTGGACAATGCTAGGGAGAGTAAGCTTGCAAGGCATTGATTTTGGAGAAAGGTGTGATGGAGATTCCACAAGGGAGACTCCATGTCGAAGTGGCTTCCAAAGTAGAGAGTCATCCGAGAATTGACTATCTGCCTGGCCATAAGATCTAAGGCCTCGGCAATAGGGACTTCTTGGGTGTGAAAGGCAGAAAGGGGGAGGTTGACAGATTGGATGGGTCATTATGTGGTGGAGGTGGCGAATTTTCAATATTGGAGCCCCAGGACTTGAGTGGTGTGGGGGAAGAGAGGCAAGAGGAAAGTCTATTGGACAAAGGTACAGTAATGGAAGAGATGAAAATGGAGGGAATGGGGGTGGTAGGACGACAGGAGTAGATGATAGGCATGGTGATGGTTGGTGGATTTTGGCACTGAATCATGATTTGTAGTGCCAGGGACAATTGCTATATTTTCTGTTACAAAAGTATTGATGTTTGAGAGGATGGGATGGTGGAAGATCATTGTGATAGAGGAAGAAGAACTTGTAGAAAGAGAGACTGGGTTGGAATTCGAAGTTTCTTTTATGAAGCCTTTTTCTGGAAGGTGGAAGGGTGACAGTTCTTGTAGTCGAGGAGAGCAGACTTTGCATGTTTCAAGTCACACTCAGGGACCCATGAGTCATTTTTGGCTTTGTATCCCTTCCATCAGATCAGGAAGGACCAACAGGATGGGGTTCCCCTGTGGTGTAGAATTTTCTCAATTTCATATTCTTCTTCTCCAGCAATAAGGTCAGGTGGTGGTATTGGGAAGTTTGGGCCATGTACATTATTTTCACAATGGGGTGACAAGAGAGAAGTGTGGAATACAGAGTGGATCTTCCATGTTTGGGGCAGTTGGAGTTGATAGGTAATTGAAGATAAGACCTTGACAATAGTAAAGGGTCCTTCTCATTTTGGTGTGAATTTTGGGTTGGCGATAGACTATTTCAAGTTCTGTGCTTCTAGTCAAACCTTATCCCCTTTTTGAAATGGGGAGAATGTTTTCCTGGTTCGAGAGGCCATGACCTGTTGAGCGAGTTCATGGGCAGCAAGAGCTTTATTGCAAGCGGCAGTGAGGGTTTTCACTCTTTCTTCAATGGCAGGAAGAGTGGTTTCAGGGAGGATGGTGGGAAGGGCACGAGGTTCGTATCCTATTATTAAGTAGAATGGGGATTGTTGGGTAATGGAGTGAGGGCGGTGATTATGGGTGAATTCGGCATGGAAGATAGAGTCGGACCATGAGGTGGGGTTATTTACACAGAAGATGTGGAGATAAGTTTCGACTTCTTGGTTTACACATTTTGTTTCTCCATCCGATTGTGGGTGATATGCAGTAGACAAGGAGAGGTCATAGCTGAGGAGTTTTCCGAGTTCTTTTGCGAAGGAAGAGGCAAATTGGGGACCACGATCGGAGATGATTTTATCATATAGACTGAATCATTTGTAGAACTTTGTGGAAAAAGAGTGCGGCAATGCCTTTGGCAGTAACAGATGTTTTAGTGGGACATAAAATTACCCCCTTGGTAAGCCCATGGTCAACCACGACCAAGAGAGAGTTGAAGCCAGCAGAGGGGGGAAGGTGAACAATCAGATCGCAGGAGACCTGCTGAAAGGGTGAGAAGTAGAGGACTTAATCAAGAGGAGGGGCGGGGAGGTAGGATGGGTGTTGGTTTTGTTCTGCTGACAGATGGTACAACCTGTAACATACTCGTGGACATAGGAGGCGAGGCTTGGCCATCAGAATTTGGCGGAGACCAGTTGTCAGGTTTTGAGAAAACTGGGGTGCCCCACAGATTCATGGTCATGGGAGCAAGTGAGGATAGAATGATGGAGGGAGGTATCATTGGGGACATAAATGTGCCCCTTATAGATCAGGACGCCTGTGGTTAATTGCCAGTCAGAGAGATGGGAGCAGAAGGCAGGAGAAATATCACCATTCATGGATTGGAGGGCTTGGATGATGAGGGGATCAGAGGCAGAGGAGGATTTAATGCACTCAGAGAGAGCAGTGTCAATAATGTTAACGAAGAGGGAAGGGGGAAGAAGGGTTGTTTCGTTGTTTTCAGAGAAGGAGTCAGGTAGGAGATCCAGTGGTGGGAAAGGGCATCAGGGCCTGTGAGTAGTTTTCCAGGGACATGGACCATTTTTAAATCAAAGTCCACAAGATCGAGAAGCCATCGGGCTTGTCAATGGTTAAGGGCTGATTGTTGAAAATAGGTTAGGTTCTTATGGTTGGTGGAAACTTGGACTGGGAAAGGGGATTCATGAAGGTAATGACATCAGGATTTCAGGACGTGGATGATGGCGAAGAGTTCCCTATCATAGATATCATAGTTTCATTCAGTGGGGGAGAACGATTGTGATAGATAGGAACAGGGGTGCCAGTCCTCATTGGAATCAGTTTGGAGAAGAATGGCACCGGAAGCAAATTTCGAGGCATCGGTAGCAATGGCGAAAGGGGAGGAAAGTTCAGGAAGATGGAGAACCAGTTTCGACAGAAAGAGCTCTTTGAGATTGTCAAAACTTTGTTGACAGGAAGGGGTCCAATTCCAGATGAGATCATTTTTTGTAAGGTTGATGAGAGGGTGTGCAACAGTGGAGTAGTTGGGAATGAATCGTTGGTAGAAGTTGGCAAAGCTTAAAAAGGAATGAACTTCCTTAACTTTGGTTGGCCTGGGCCATTTGGCAATGCCATCTAGTTTGACTGGGTCCATGGCTAATTGTCCAGGTTTGACAATCATTCCGAGATATTCAACTTTGCTTGCAGTGAATTTGCACTTCTTGAGTTTCAGGTGAAGGTCGAGTTCTTTCATTCATTGGAGGACACATTTGGTCTGTTCAGTGTGGGTGTCATCGTCAGGGGAGAAGATAAGGAGGTTATCCATGTAGATGACAAGCCATCCTTCTGAGATCATGTCTCTGAAGGAGTCGTTCATGAAACATTGGAATGTGGTGGGGGAGTTGTTGAGACTGAAGAACATAACAATGGGTTCGAAGAGGCCTTTATGAGTGACAAAGGCAGCTTTCCATTGATGTCCATCTTTGATGTGGACATTGTTGTATCCCCATTGAACGAACTTGGTAAAGACCTTTGCATCTTGGAGTTTATCAACAAAGTCCAATATAAGGGGAAGGAGGTATTCATTGCAGACAGTGTGTTCATTGAGATATTGGTAGTCTTAGCAAGGACATAGACCTCTGTCTTTCTTTTTAACAAATAAAAAGGGAGAGGCTTGGGGGGAGTTGGATGGATGGATTTTTCCAAAGGTGAAGTGTTCATCAAGGAAACTTTCTGTCATTTTTCGTTCTTTGGGGGAGAGAGGGTAGACTTTCCCGATTTTTGGGACAAAGATTATTTCCTTAGTGTTGATTTCATGGTCGTAGGGATGAGAGGGTGGTACATGTTCTGTTGCCTCTTTTGAAAAGACTAAGGAAAAATCTCAGTATTCGGGGGGAAGGATGACCTTGGTTTTGTTCTTTTCAGCAGTCATAGCAAATTCAGTAGCAGTGGTAAGTTTAGCAATGACTGGTGACCCTTGGGAAATGAAGTGGGATCTGCATTGAATAATGCAATGGATGGTTCGGTTGTCGAGGGCATATTGGATGTACTGGGATCCAGTTTCCTGATCCAGGTAGGAGAAGAGGTGATGATTTGTAATGGTATCGACATGGATGTGTCTTGGTGGGGGTGGTAATGTCTTTTTGTAGAAGGAGTCATGTCGTTTAGTGTCTTTCATATGGGAATGGAGGAGATCTCTGGATTTATCAAGGGATTTATCAAGGGAGAGGGTTCATTTTGCCCAGTTGACCTGTGGGTTGGTCTTCTTGAGCCAGGGGAGTCCAAGTATGAGGTTGTCTTGTTCACAGGACATGACATGGAAAGTGGTTTGTTGGGTAATTCCTTCAATGACGAGAAAAAGATCACAGGTATACCAGATATCACCGTTGTTATTGTATGATGAGTCAGTGTTTCGCACTCAAATGGGTTTTTCAAGTTTGGTGGCAGGTAGTCCATGTTTTTATATGAACTGTCGGTCAATATAGGAGATGTCGGCTCCACTATTGACAAGGGCGCAGGTTTCAACAGTTTGTAAAGTATGCAATAGGACAACAATCTGGACAGGGATTTGCATAGACTTTGTCAAAGATTGTACATATACAGCATCACATTTAAGAGTAAGGGAGACTTGCATTGATTGAGTTCCCCTCTTTAAAAATCCAAAGGGGTGAGAGCTACCCTTCGGACAGTTTCTTCTTTGTCATTGATGTCCATGAGATTGGGGATTACTTCCTTCTTGGTGGTCTTCTTGACAGTGGTTTCCTTCTTGGAGAAGTGGGGGCATTTCCCACTCATGTGTCCAAGTTTCCTGCAGTGAAAGCAGAGTCCTTTCTTCCTGCATCGCTTGCATTCATCTGAGGTGAGTTTGGAGATGTGGATAGTGTCTACATCCATGGCATCTGGATCATGAGGTTTGGTCTGGGTTTTTGAGGATGAGGGGGTGTAGGTTTGGGTGGTGACCTTGTTGCGGTGTTGCTGGGCGATGTTACAGTTTTCCCCTACAACCTGTCTTTTCCTTATGTTTATGGACTCATCGTCTCTCCTCATGTCTTTGCCAGACACTTGTCTTTGTCTCCTTTCTAGTTTTCCCACTTCCATTCTGGAATCCTTTGGAACCCAGTAATTATATTCACCTTCAACTGGAACCACAGGAAACTCTTCAGAATCCTTTGGAACCACATTTCATTTTGTTTCCTCGCTCAAAACACCTTCACCTTCAACCGGAACCACAGGGAACTCTTTGGAACTCTTTGGAACCACCTACTTACTTTTGCCCTTTGATCCTCGAGTCTCAGAACCACAGCAGACTATGTTTCTCTCCTCAGCATTGTTTCCTTGATGCAGTGCCTTGTGTCCCTTTACTACCATCACATAGCCATGATACTGTGGACTCTGCCTTACACAGTACATGTCATATCCTGGTTTTCCTCTAAGTCCAACTCCAGTCACTATGACACAACTCCGGTTATCCTGTGACAACTCCAGCATATTCTCGCACACTTTGGTATCTCCATTCTCCGGACTTCCTTTTATTTTTTATATTCTTCCCTTGTCACACTCCATTTTATTTCTGTCATTTGTTCCCTGTCTCTGTGTGTCACCCTACTTACATCTCCTGTCTCCATCTGTCACCCTACTTACATCTCCTGTCTCCGTCTGTCACCCTACTTACATTTCCATTCTCCATTTGTCACCCTGAAACACTTCTGTCCTCTGTATATAAACCCCTCTGTATTGCAGTTTGTAACTTCAGTCGAATATCAAGTTGAATACCAAATTGAATAACCTTCCTCTCCTTGTTCTGACCTCCCGGTCTCCGTCCGAACTCCATCTTTGTCTCCCCCCTTCACTACACTTAAACCTCTGATGGTTCTTGTGACCTCCAACCTCCAACCTCTGATCCTCCGACAAATCTGGGACCTCTGGGTTTAGTAAGGGCGCAGCACATAAGCTGAAGCCAAGTCCCGTCAAAGACTCCGCTCCAGACTTTGCCAGAGTTATGTCCGTTCCTACAGTTCTAACAGTACGCAGCAACACTGCTCCTACTGTGTGCATAGGATTACACAGCACATAGTTAGTATAAATAGCTACCTGCCTTAACCATTATTCCCCAGCTGTTAGAACTATAGGAACGGACGTAACTCCAGCAATGTCTGGAGCGGAGTCTCAGTGGGACTTGGCTTCAGCGTATGTGCTGCGCTCTTACTGAACCTGGGGGTCCCAAATTTATTCGGAGGTCAGAGATCGGAGGTCATGAGAACCGCTGGGGTTCAAATGTAACAGAGGATGAGACGAAGAGGGAGGTTGGATGGAGACCAGAAGGTTGAAACAAGGAGAGGAAGGTGTGTATTCAATTCAATATTTGACTGGAGTTACAACTACAGTACAGAGGAACTTATATACGGAGGGCGGAGGTGTTTCAGGATGACCGAAGGGGATGGAGATGTAAGTAGTGACCAACGGAGACAGGACAAATGTCAGAAGTGAAACGGAATGTGACGAGGCAAGAATATAAAGGTACAATAAGGAAGTCCAGGGAACTGAGATACCTGAGTGTGCGAGATTGCACTGGAGTTGTGCCGTAGTGACTGGAGTTGGACTTGGAGGAAATCCGGGATATGACACCAGCTAGTTCTACACAATCCAGCATTGTTACTTAGCACCTCCACGAGTCCCAAGTGTGCGCATTGGGTAGTGAGACACTCTATTGCTTTGCTTTGCCCACAACAAGTCTTTGAACTACTCTGAGTGTTCACTGTGCTATGTTCTGATGCCCAGCATTAACAGGCAAAGGCTTTGGTGATATCCTTCCTGGTCTGGACTTCTTGCACTTGTTCATGCCAGTCGCTGATGGTTTTAGTGTCCTTGGTTGATTTGCTAATCTTCTCAGACATGGAGACAGGGAGTCCTGCTCCAAAAAACAATTTTAGGATACCGTTTTCAGTGATGCCAGAGATGATGACGTTGTTCTGGAACATGGAGATGTACTTGGAGAGATCACCATTGTCAGGCATATGATAGGTAGAAAGCCAAGTAATGGCTTTTTCAGTGGTGTCCTTCTTCTTGAAGGTCGTTTCAAATTTGGAGCAGAAATCAGCAAAGGTTCCTAGATCTGGGGTTGTTCTGCTTAGGGCTTTCTGGTGGAAGGTGGCTGCCCAAGTGGTGGCAGTTCCTTTCATCATATAGGATAGGGTGAAGGCAACCCATTTGGCTTCGAAGTCATAGACTTTTTCATTGACAATAAGGTAGAATACTATGGCATCAAGCCAAGTTATGGCTTTGGCTGGGCTTCCATTGAAGGATTCTGGTGCTCCAATATGGAGTTCCGTGGGTTTCATCATGGGGGTAGTAGACATTGTTGGGGACAAGGATGGTGAGGTTGGAGGCAGAGTAAAGGGGTTGGTATGAGGGGCAACTGGGGTTGAAGACAGTGGTGTGGGTACTCATGGGATGTTTAAGGTAGCAGACAAAGCGTGAGCTAAGTCGAGATCTTCCCTTCATTTTCTTCAGAGAGAAGGGTGGTGTCAAGGTCAAGTTCCTTCTCAAGATTGGTGAGGGAAAGATCAGATTCGGGCTCAGAAGTAGCTTCTTGAGCGCGGTTTGATGGTGACCCCAACAAGGGTTGGATGAGGGATGGTGGTGGAAAATGGTGATAAAAGGCTTACAATGATGATAGCCTGTTTAGAGCATGCTTGACCTTTTGTTACGCTCGACTCAGGTAGAGGTGATCGTAAACCTGGTTGATTCAAAGGTTCTGTCTAGGACAAATCATTCATCGTAGATGGTTCAAGGGGTCAATGGTTCTTTCAACGATGAGACAATCATTGGTGGTTTCTAGGGTTTCAAGGAAGTGTCCACTTGTAAGGTACATCATTGATATTGTAGGGTTTATATAGGGAAGGAAAAGGAAGATTACTAAGTGATATAATGTGAAGGAATCTCAGAGAATGTTTAGTAATACACAGCAAGTAAAACAGAAAAGGAAACGATGATGTCAAGTGGGCTGTACAGCAAGACATGTGTCCGATAGGAACGCATAAAAGAGTAAACATGATGACAAGACGTCCGATGAAGGCATCTGAAGAAGTAAGCAAGATGACAAGAGGAAAATGAATAGGGGTGAATCATAACAGAGGAACTTATGAGTCCCTCATGGTGCAAAAACAATCACCTTCAGCTATCCTATCCCTATGTCATCTACTCTAATCGCCTCCCAGCTTGTCTGCGAAGACTCCTCTTTGCCTCTGTTCCGACCACCCCAGCCCTCTCTCTGCACATGGAACTAGACCTGTGCTACAACTATGACAAGAAAACCAAAGATCTGTGTACCCTCTTCTGAACCTACCAAGTCATCTGCCTGGCAGCCCACCAGCTTGTCCCCTATGACTCCCCTGAACAGTTTATATCCACCATGCAGACTGGGGTAGATGAAACCTACTCCCTCATCCCGGACCTTCTCTATGAGGAAGGGTTTGGACATCTAGTGGACCGCATCAACAAAAACCTGCTCCAACCCATCATGGAGCCATTCTTCAATATCATGAGTGTCCATGAATACAGGACCTACGTAGGGGATGCCCTATGTGCCATACCATTTGATCCCTACCTTGACATACATGTGTCCATAGAAAGGGCCCCTTTCCCTGTTCTCCAAATACCACCCCCATGTTCCCCAGAATGAACTTACTTTCCTGCCCCACTCTCTATTCCTGAATCTCCCAAAATCAACACTCATGCCTCCACTGCCTCCAATGTTTCAGAGAACTCTCCAGTCGCAACCTGCTCCCCTACTCCTGCCCCTGAGGACATGCAATGAGGAGCTCTCGCTCACCCTGAGAGCCTGCTACCTCCAAGACTCCCCCAAGCAACACTAAACACCCTTGGAAACACACTTTGCCCCATACTTCACTCCTTTTGAGGGGCCAGATCAGTATTTCTGGATGGAGTGGGCTCCTCCCAAGACCCCATCAATGTCGACACCTCTGACATCCTTGACCACTCCACATGTCCTCCAAAGAAACGTCTCCACTGTCACCAATGTGGAAAAGCAGATCATGTACAAATCTTTTGCAGGAAATACATCTGCCCCTGGTGCCACAAATTTGCCCCAGGATACATCCAGGCCAAATATCATCGACAACAATGCAGAGAGTGCAACAAGTATGGACACATTCATGCCAATTGCCCAATTTATGATGGACTTGACCATGATAATGGCTTTCTCGATGGCAACCTTGATTTTACCAACTACGAGGTTAACAAGGGAGATATCGATGGACCAGATCGCTGAGCAGGTGCTTCAGCATTATGAAGGGGGTAATGTTAAGCGGAAAACAATAAGAACAATGAGGACTTGTGCGGAAGCCCTTAAGATGGTTGGTGATTGAAGGGAAAGATAGATGGAAGGGCGAAAAGGATTAATTTCAACTGCCTAATTACAGTCTTTTATAGTCTGGGCACACCCGAGACTGAAACAAGTAAGGTACATGTGTTACAACACCTGTTGAAGGCATGGAGATGACTGAATATGTGAATAAAGTACTTGACAAGGTAATTCAAGCTGTTAGGACATGATATGACTTGATATAATGAGTCCTAAATGTAACATGAACAAAAGGACTTACTAGCGATGGAACCTGAGTGCAAATGTGGGATGCAGACTATGCAGATTACATTCGAATTGTTGCAAGTTGATGCAAGAGAGTGCAGAAATGACTTTAGATGGCTGTGGTAGAAGGTGAAAACATTAGGAAGGGGAGTAGGATAAGGATGGAGATGACTCCAAGAGTAGAGACTTATAGCTCTCTACATCTGAGGGGGTCTTTGCTAATGACTGTTCCCAGTCAGTCATGTGAGTGTGGGAAGATGGGAATAAATGAGGCACATGTCAGACATGAACACACAAAAGCATTCGAAGCGAGCAAAACTCCTGCGCCATTGTCTGCTGATGAGGTAAGTGGTTGATCATGTATATAAGTCGTGGAATGTGGCCACACCGCTTCTGTGCTTTTCTTTTTCCACTCCCGTCAACAACATGTCTGCCACCGACCTTCAAGATTTCCTCGACAAGACCCTCATGTCCAACCCATCCCCTCATGAGCTAGTGCAGGAACGCATCAACAAGGTGTATGATGTGATGAAGACAGAGGCGAAGACATGTCTGGATGACAAGGAGGAGCTCAGGAAGGAGCAGGAGATGTGGGCGGTCGCGTGGTCATGCGAAATGGTGTGTGATGATTCGTCACACCCTAAATCATGCTAACTAAAGCCTTGAACCAACTCAAGCTCACAATGGCTGAGGCCCACGCGTTGCAGGTGGTACCGCCGCTATCTCTCAACATTGTGGCTGCAATCAAGGAGGCCGGTGGGTATGCAATGCGCTGGGAAGCTGCTATGGAGGCAAGGATCAAGGTGGAGCAGGAGGTTGTGGCAGCGAAGCAGAGGGCCGAGGAGGAGGAGAAGGTGTGGGCCAAGGTAAAGGCATGGGCCATGCCATTGGTGGTGATCGTCCCACGATGCACCAAGCTGGTAATGGAGGAGGAGGAGGACAACAATAACAACAAGGATGACAAGGAGGGTGATGATGAAGATGGCACAGTGATTGAGGACGAGGGCATGAACCCTCCGATGACAGACTTACCAGTAACATCGAGTGGGTTCACAGGATCCAAGGTAAGTCTCGTCCTTGATGTTTCCCTTCACAACTAATGGGTGTATAGTGAGCATGGGCAGACTCCGTTAGCAAGGAGGAAGGCGGCCACCACATGGAGGTCTTGCATGAGACCAAGTGCACCAGGTGTGTCAAGTTCCACTACTTGTACATGGGCCCCATGTCGGTGTGTGCAATGCTTGCTGGGTGATAAGGCAATGGTGTGAGTATTCATGCCCAAATATACATTGAAGGCGGTGAAAGTGAGGCTGAGCATATCTCGTGTGCTACCAGTTGAGTGACAAGGTAGGAAACTTGAATGGAACTAACACCCTGAATAGAGCAGAAATCATGGGGTGTCAAGCACCAACACATTGAGGCTGACCTCAAGCTGACTGACAGCGAGGTCACGGTCACCCCAAAGAAGGCAAAGGGGAAATGAAAGGTGGAGGACCAGCTCCACAAGCTCAAGGCAAAGGTGTGCTCAATCCAAGCGCACCTTCTGAAGGTGGAGAGGGAGGTGGATGTGTTGGTGAAGGCGCTGGACAAGCTTGAGTAGATAGTGCCTTTGTAGTAGTTCTTTGTATTTCCTTATCCATGTAAAATTGCAAGTTTTGTCTGATTCCACAAGTGTCCAATAAATCTGTGTAAATCTGCAAATGCAAACACATTGCCAGTGTCTGAGGAAAAAGGCAAAATACAGTAAGCAAAATGGAATCATGATAAAAGAGATGAAAAGTTTAGCCTTGTCACCCTAACACTTCATACGCAGTCCGCATTAAAACCCTGTTTGATGCAGAAAACAAGAATGGTATGCAGTGTCCATTGTGCAAAGGAAATCACAGATTAAATAATGGTGTAGGACACCTGTTTTGTAGCAAGAATGATGGTTTTATATTTTGAGCATAAATGTGAGAATAAAAGGATGACAACGTAGTGCTTTTGTGTTGATTACTTATTGGATTTTTTGTTGTTTTGTTTCTTTTGACTTATGAGATGAGAGAGAGACCTAATTATGTTTGACGGTTTGTTGTTTTTCTGATCATAACACAGCACTGGATGAAACCCAGGGTAAGACAGATAACCACTGGACTAATCCCAGGATGAAAATGAGCACCAGACGAAACCCGGGATAAGACAGATACGTAACAGGTTCGGATATATGATGATAGGAAGGAGATGTCAGGTGTCTTGATCGGTTAGACCAGGATCACCTTCATAATCCTCAGATTCACCTTCTATTCCTACCAGATTGTCCAATTCTTCTTTGTCTAAACTGGTAAGATCTGAAATGGAAAGTGAGGTATGAGAATGTGGACAATAAGGAATTAAATGGAATGCTGCATAACACAGCTGTGAGACAGACCCATCCAACTCTGCCAAGATATAAGACCCGCCGGTCGTCTGGCGAAGAACTACCATAGGACCCATATATCTTGGTTTCATCTTTTGGTTCAGCTCTTTTTCAACTTGTGAATTGTGCACTAGCACCAGAGTACCAGGCTTGAAGTCATAATCCTTGATGCAGTTCCTGAATGACACTTTAAAATGCTTTACAGATTCATGTCATGTTTTGAGGATAGTCTTGCATATTTGTGCAAGGTCCTTGTAACACTTTTGAAAATGTTTTGCATGCCAAGCTACTGTATAAGACCTGAGGTTGTTAACAGTTGATCATTAGGAAGAGGGACAAGATAGGTTGCTTCAGATAGGTCAAAAGGAAAAAGAGGTTCAATGCCATGTACCATAAAGTATGGTGAGAACCCAATGGATTTGATGATCATAACTCTTTCCACCCAAAAGACAGAGTGAGCTATGTGAGGCCAATGCGACTCCTCCCCCTGGGTAGTTTTGATGATGGCCTCCCGGACATCAAGATGAAGCCATTCGACCACACCATTCGCCTGCAAATTGTAGGGGAAAATGCAGATATGTCAGATATGGTAATGTGAAGAAAGGATGTCGAGCGCCTACACAAAAGCTGGCACATTGTCAGTAATGATCTCCACAAGAGGTCCCCAATGACAGAGGATATTTTCAAGGATAAAATTGGCGAGGGTGGTCACGTTTTCAGATCGTAACATGTGAAACTCAAAATACATGGACATCGTGCAACGAGCTTGCATGATATAGCAATAGCTGCCAGCACAAGACATAAGCATGGTGTCGATATGCGCCTTGTGGAAAAGACCCACAACCTCTTGTAGAGCAGGAGGAATATGGAGTTTGACAGTTTGGCGAAGTTGGCATTGGTGACAGGTCCGTACAAACCATTTGATGTCTTCAGTAAGCATAGGCCACCAGAAGTGCAATAAAAGCCATGTCCACACAGTATAGGCACCCTTGTGCCCCAGGTCATCATGTGCCTGCCTAATGAGTGTGAAACAACAGTCTTCTGGGATGACTAACTGATGGCAACCATGTGGCTCACAATGCCAAAGGCTTCCACGGGGGATGAAGAAACATGTAGCGGATGCAACAAACACAGTGAACGCCTGGTCGGAAATCCCAGCAGGGCAAACACTAGATTCAAGGAATGCAATAATTTGTTTGAGCCTAGCATTTTGCTGGATGCCTTTCGGAGAATGCGGGATAGAGGGAATCTCAACAATACCATCGGATTGGGAGAGGGGAGGGGGATCTGTGGATAGCATGAGAGACTCAACAGCCAAATATAGGCAATCATACAAGTACAAGCACACAGGGGTAGCCTGTCCAGTAGCATGTCCATAAGGATGGCCTGGGCTGTACCCCACGAAAAATGAATGCCTTTCCACATCAAATCAACAAGCGGCTTGGCGATAGTTGCATAACCTTTAATAAAAATGGACTTGGCTAAGCGTAGCACATTCAGGCCAGTCACAGATTTTCTGGACCTTCAGATCTGGCAGAATGCGACCCTCGAAGGTGCATTTATGACCAACAACGATCATGTCTGAAGTGGCGAGAATGAACTTATTGGCAGAGATGGTGGCGCTGACATTCTCAAGATGCTGTAAAATGTGGTTAATTATTACAAGGTGATTTCATATAAATTTTCGAATCCCAGAGTTTTTTGGGATCATCTCATAGGAACCATCCTCGCATTAATAGCGGGAAGTACTGGATTTGACAGGAAGGTTGTCGATAAATGGCATTGTATGGTCAGGTATTTCATTTTGAAGAACGAAGGCCATGTCAACCTGGTAAATTTGCACCACATTTGTATATCCCATAGGGACTGTGGTTAAGTGGTGAGGATCTAGAGGAGTAGAAAAGGATGTCATGTCACGAGAGTCAATATGTAAAGGTCACTGATGATAGCCAGCAAAAAAAATCCATCATCCCATATACTGTGTAATCTGCAAAGGATTCTGCAAAGTGCTCGACGAAAGGAGGCACAGATGCATCACAGATCATGACAGCATTAAGGGGCTGGAGGTCGTGAATGAGACAAAATGTCTTGCCATCCTATTTGAGGATGCAAAACCAGCGGGATCAATATGCAGCAGTTAAGGGTTCATAAACACCAGACACAATGCGATCTTTGATGATTTGAATCACCTTCTTCTGGATAGAAGGTGGGACTGGGATGTTGTAAAGTACCCAAGGAGTATGAGGCACAGTTAGAATCTTCACTGCCAGAAAATAATGCTCGTTGAGCTGCCCACATTCAGTAGGAATCCAAGCGAACACCATCTCGTGAATGCATACTAGCCAGTGGACAAGTTTAAGTTCTTCTGGCCAAAGCCATTCAGCGGGATCGAGGTCAAGCGTGTCTGTGCATTCTTGGGTGAAGTGTATTCCTGGCATAAAATTGGGAGGGTGAGTAGGCAAAGGCAGTAATCCGCCTAATGGTTCAGTTGGTAGGCTGTGCACAACACAGAACTCTTCTGTAATCAGAGCAGAAACAGAGCAAATCTTCTTGGCAACAGGCTTATACATGAAGACATTACAAATATGGAAGTAATGATGTGAGGTATCAAACTCATACGTCAACCACAATGCATTAAGATTGGAATAAGATGGAACTGATTGAGTAGAAGAGAGAAACAGATAAGAAATAGAGGGTGTAGTCGAAAGCGAAAAAAGTGAACATGAAGTATCAAAAGATGATTGAGTGATTAAAGAAACAGAAGCAGGTGTGGGTTCAACATGTTTTGAAGAATCTGCAGCGATCCCCGAAGGTGATGACTGCTCTGCAACAAGATAACACAGAAAAGGATATTTGGACAAAAACATTTGCATACTGGGAAATGTAATGGAATCTCCCCACCGTGAAGGCAGATCATCAAGACCTAGAAACCCAGTCCGATAATGCTCTGGTGGTTGTTGCAATGTAAACCGCAACAACAATGCAGACATCCGTTAGTCCACATGTGGGTTGGCATCTTGAATTCTTTCTCATTATTGGGATCGCATAGGGTGATGGTTTGACTGCTGTCAGGAAAGTCCTCAGTGTTGTGGACATCAGGCAGTGAAAAGGACGGCCTAGGAGTAAATCAAAATTAGCATGATCAACTACCTGTACCTGAAGCAAGACTTCTCCAGGCCCAAAAAACAAAGATAAGTTCTCCAGGACACCAAGTGTTGAATCAGTACTAGTGTTAGCAGATGTCATATGCATATGATGATCAAAGTGGATAGGTTTCCCAAATTGTTCCCAAACCCACTTGGGCATAGCAACAATCTTGGAACTGCTGTCCAGAACGCAGGTAAAGGTATGTTTGGTGCCTACTACCTGGCCATCAAGACAGTGCAGGTGTAGACTATGGTATGCGACAATTAAACCGACATCCAAGTACAACACCCGATCACCAAATTTGCAGTCGACCTTGCCTGGATCATGACTGGATAATTCATTCACTTGTACAGTAATAGTATGAGAGGGAGATGAATTGGAAACATGTTTGGTAGTGGTCAGGTTGCAGAATTGCTTCCTGAACTCTGGAGCGATCGCAAAGATGTCTTTGACTGCTATTGGAACAGTGGACTCTAGCACTGCATCGAGGACACACTTTGGAGTAGTATCATCCTTGAGAGGAAAAGAATATCTGTATTGGCCTGGGGGAAAGGTATTATGATTAGTCACAGGAATGCACGGAGGAATATTACTCAAAGATGCGGGTGCGGATATAAATCTGCTGTGATCCACACTCTTCTCGTGGGTGCATGAAGTAAGTGGTGGAGTTGGAGGCCTAATGGGACCTGTGGAAACCAATGTGTGAGCATCTAGCACTTCAGGAGAGACGATAGATTCTAACTCCCCTGAGACTATAGCAGTACGTGAATCTGGTTTGGTAGTGGGTTTCTTGGACGGTATAGCTACGTCATCAAAATGAACATGCTTCCCACGTTGCTGGCCTTCCTTCATGACTTGGAAGGAGGCCCATGCTTGAGCAATAAAAGGCTGAAAATCTGGATCAGCTACATCAGGAGAATTGGGTACTTGTATGTCTGCAATGGAGTTTGCCAATGCAACCAGATCAAATTCGATGAGAGCGTCAATAAGCACATCCACTACCAACCAAATGCTGGAGGTCATATGTGCAGGTATATCCCTAGAAAATGTATTGACCAAACTCAAAAAGCTTGTGTTAATGGGAACCATTACGGAAAATGAGGAAGCAGATGATGCGCCTGCCCCCAAACAAGCAATCCTTAAGACAACATGCACCCAGGACTCGAGGAATGTGAGAACTGGATAGCGTGTGACGGGCAAATATACTCTTCAATGTGGGGGCAATTGTTTACAAAGTGGGCAGGATCACCACAGAAGGCGTATTTTGGGTTGCCTCCTTGCTGTTGGTGTCCTTGATATATTGTGTTGGTAAACTCGGCCTTGACATTCCTGCTCCCTTGTCGTAAAGCTGGTCATTGAGGAGCAGGAGTGTGTTGTTGAGGGAACTGAGGATAATGTTGCGGTGAAGGTGTTGAGAATTGGGCTGCAGATGGAACCACATTGCACAACGCTGATCCTGTCAAAAGAAACTTAGCTGCTTCAATAATATCAGCAATCGGGTATGGATCATCAGGATGAATATCTAGTTTGACAATAGCCAACCGATGACGAATCCAGTTCTCGACATCTTGCAGAAAACCCACAAGGAACATGGAATCGCATTCTGTCTCAGATAACTTATTCTTGGCAATGAGCATGGCAGAGATTTTGGTAAACTTCCGCTGATACTCACCAAGTTCATCTTGACTATGCATTGACTTCTTTTTGTAATCCTGTATAAGGTATTGTAGGTCAGCACAGCAGTAGTGATTATCACCTTTGCATCCAGGAAAGAGATCCTTGACTGCAATGACAAATGTGGCCCATACAAGCAGATTAGTGCAAGCGCTGGGCAGGGTTTCCAAAACCTCAGCTTCATCTAAATCCACATATCGGATAGCAGCCTTAATCTGTTGTTCTTTGTTAAGACCAGCCTATGTTCCTAAAAACTTGATGTCTTCTAGGTAGCGGGGTAATTGAGATGGTGTTTTCCCATCGAATTTGGGAGCGTTCTGGATTCCAC
>JBBPLF010000698.1:3065-17579 GCA_038089615.1 Aureoboletus auriporus
GATTCTTCGTTGACGACTTTGATCGTGTCGTCCAGAATGTCGTTTATGTCGTCTGGGATAATAAGGACATGTACTATTCTCAGTGGCCTCTTCTCGATAGGAACATTATCGGCTCACCTCGGCTCGGAGCCCAGTGCCACAGCGACAGGCCATTCGCGCCGACGAGCGTTGCAGATACAAACAGTTGCTTCAAACAGTCGTATTCAGTCGCCTGGCGTGTATGGTCCCGCAGTACCTCTAATACGATCCTCATATCAACTCCAAATCACCAGAAGGTGATAAGTAACGCCTACTTTTCTGCACTAAGATACGTAGCGCGCATGCGGGTCCAATCATGCTAGAAGGCTTCCGGAGGGAAGTTGGGCAGGCTGGGTTCGCCCCTGTTGTATTCGGATGGATCAGCGAGTAACCCACCGGAAGAAGCATCTTAATGATCTCGTGTATCTCGGGGCAAATAGCTGCCACACCGTGCTCTATGATTAGAATGTCAATGATAAACTCTCAGGATGGCTGCAATGCGTACTGGTCTGGGCCAACGCGGAGAGTAGCGTTACCCCTGCTTTCTGACACGTCCAATGTCCGTTCCCTAACCTCTTCAAACTCTCTTTAACAAGTTCCCCGGTCCAGGGATCGTCATGGTCTGGGGAGAACATCAACCGTAATGAAGCGATGCCGACATTCAAGAACGTACAACAAGATCGGAAAATCTCTAAGCAGATCAGACCTGTCCGAGTCTCCTTTGATTTGCCCTTTGTCAGCTTCGCAATCAGAATCTCGGGGATGGAATCCTTGACCCTTCCCCGTAGCTCGGCTGGGCCCGCTGAATTAGTATCCAATGCTAGGTTGTCAAAACGACAACGGAATTCCATACCATGTTGCATAAGATCCCCGAAGATCCGGAACCCTTCCACTTGGCCTATAGCATCGTCGAAATAGTCAAGTTGTAACATCCTGACAATGTTTTTCGGAAGGTCATCATTGTCCATCATGCGCTCCTTCATGTTGCCTAGTGCCATTCTGAGCTACACATGGGTATTAGAGTAGGCAATTCCACTGACTATATCCCAAACAGGTAGCCAACGCGTATGCAGCGAACAACGCGGTATCCTTACATCGTAGTTGATTAACAAAGTCATTCAACAGGTTAATTTGGAGGAGATGGGTGCGAATGATCTCGTCTAATAGTGATGAGCTCGTGTTTTTGGCTCATAAAATTTGGACTCACTCTCACATAGCTTCAGAAGGGCGAGAGTCGCATCGGTACGTTCCGTATGATCCCGATCACGCGAGACATCCTCTGCAAGAATGAATCTCAGCAGGACGACCTCATCAATAAAGGTTCTGGTGGATGTCACTTTTCAGTTCTCCAAGAAGGTTTTTTTTGCAGTCGATTAAGTTGATTGGCGTCTGACACAAATAATGTTACAGTCGAATTTCATTGGAATCAGCACCTATATGAGCCACTTACCGAGGCCGAAAACCCGACGCAATATCTGTTGCCCACAATCATTCCTGTCAGAGCTCAAGTGGACCAATGCTCTGGTTAGATTTATTCGAACGTTTCGGTAGTAAAGATCCAATTTGTCTGAAGAATCGAACGTCAGAGAACAACACGAATTCAAGAATGTTATGCCTACCATTCCCATTGTAGAGCGCAAGCAATATTCCGACAGCGAGGAGACCAACTTGTCCGTTATATGCTCTTGCCAGCTCCTTGATCTTGGGTTTCACTGAGCAACACAGATCTCTCGCTAGCGACGTATGTCACTATGAATTTACGATGACTAGATTTTGAAAGCCTCACCTTCCCGGGCTGGTATTCGCACCAGCGTCATCACCACACGCAATGAAGCAACTAAAGAGCACAAGATGAAAAAAAAAAATGATGCGGAATTTATATGCATTCCTAACCATAGAGCGATACAATCCTTACCGTCTCCTCTCACTATCAAGAGAAATCTAGATTTCTCACCGACAGACTCCCCGAGCTTCTTAATTATAGTTTTCTGGGTGTCATCTGAGAAACCGTGAGGTTGGTTCTGGTTCCACGATGGTCACTAACGCACCACATCGCAACAGGAAATCCAAGGCGTCCATGGCTGGTCCAAATTCCTTTTCACCTCGGCTAATCATGGCATCGAGAAAGTTCACGAGTCTCTCCAATATATCCAAGTCTTGCGTGAGGAATTGCTCCCTCAGTACCTTGTGTTTTATCAGAGGTCTCAAAAGAGAAACCACTCTAGCGCTATCTCGAGGGACAAGTGAAGCCAAAAAAGTCTCTTTTGCATTGTCGAATATATCTGGCGGAAGTTGAGCGTCAGGTGATGGAGGATTCTTTGGCATCCCGGGATCACATGCTACAACAAAGTTCATTGCTTCAGCGCAATCATAGATAGGATTTGGAATGCTCACAGACTTCGTAATAGACAACGATGATAACCAGCCAAACGAGCGGTGGACAATTGCGGTTCTTGATGACGTTCATAAACTGGTTCTCCCAACCGAGGACGTTCCTAATGCATTGCCTTCCCTCTTCTAAAGGTGGAGGTGGCGTGATTATCGAGTAGATTGAGAAGGGGAAGAAACCGTACTGAATCTCACAAGGAATAACAATCTGTCGAGGCGTACTGGCGCAATCCCTTGCTGAACACTCAAGGATGTCACAAGTCCATGTGCCGCAGTATCGTCAAACAGTTCCATATCCCAAATCCGATCGTCTAGTTCGGTGTCGAGTCCAGTGCGTAGGAAAGGTATGTCGAAACCCTGTCCTAGCAATGCACATGGTCCATACTGTCTGCCGGCATACAAAATAGAGGCATGAACCTTTTGACCAGGTGTGATGCGACGTCGCGGGAGCGGCTCCCGCCTATGGGGTGTGAGATTAATATGGAACAAGATACCAATAGTCTCACCATCTATGCTTGGTGGGCATGATTGCAGTCAAAAAGTTGTCTCCGCCATAACCGATGCTGAAAGTAAGATCATCGGGAAACCAGACTATGTCCGTCGACTTCAACACAAGGCCGCTTGCTGCCGCTTCTCGACGCATCCATAACAACGACACGTTCCCAGCCTGAAAGGACATTCCAGGTGTGTCCTCGCCACCTCTGTAATAGGCACGTCAGGCTCAAGACAGTGGGCGTCAAACATATGCTTACACATCTGAGCACCGGCCAGTAAACCAGACTTCCTTAATCTTAGTAGTTCCCTCGGAGAAACCAACCCCACTATCGCTCGCAGTAGGCTCACGCAGTTCGCCTGCGGGACTTGTAGGATGCTCGAGACCAGGTGAGGTAACAATGTATTTGGACTTCCCGTCGTCTGTTAAAGTGTTCATTTGATGGATGTAATCTGGTACGAAACCTTCACGGTGCACTTCCAGAGCAAGCGCGTGTCGGAAATGACAAGTATATGGCGCGGATGATTCAGTCGAAAGGAGGACATCTGCTCTCGCGGGCCGCACGGAAGAGATAGTATCGATATTCCTGATGAGGTCATTTGGAATCGCGCAATTGAGGTCTGAAAGGGATGAAATTACCATACTCCAACGAAATGTACTCTCGAATCTTTCCACGAATCTTTCGTCTTGAACTCCCTCGCAATTTGCCTTGCCTTTAGCTGTCCCGAACGAATCGCCTCATAGCACTCGTAAGCCCTACAAAGCACCCATTTATCAGGCCCATGAAAGGTACACAGCAACTACTCACGTCCCAATCAGGTCCTCCCTGCGTGTCTTTATCAGCCCAACCTGACACATGTTCAGTTCTTCCGATGAAAACTACTTGTGCGTCCCATACCTCATGTATCATCCCTGCAAGCACACGGACTTGATATGCACCCCGAGAAAAGCCTACACCATAATCATAAATTGTGGAAAGTGTGACAGGAAAGCCAGCTGACCAAAGAGGAATATCTGATCCCCTTCTCGATACCTTTCTGCTAGCCAGCGATATGCGTCCTTGATAATTTTCTCGGTACCCCTGTCATGGAGCATTACATTCTGTTGAGTAGGGAAGCACAAAAGGTACGAACAATGGATCCGGTAGTATGACATCGTCGATTGCTCTCATCACGTGATTGAGAATGGGCCACGAAGTCGGATGCTTGTGAAATCCGCTGGAATAAAATGCATCTTGTTTTGGACGAGTCGTCTCCAGATCGATTTTGGCGAATAGTTTTCTAACATTGGTCTTACCCGAGTAGTGAGTTGGGAGAAAGACAACAGAGAAACAACATTCTTACCGAGGTTGTGGAAGCGCTGTCAATGCATACAACAAGGTTTTTCGAGTTCTCCTTTTGTTGAGCATTGCACTGGGAACATTTGGAGGATAAAGGCGGAAAAGACAAGTTGATTGTTGCCATGCGTGTGGGCTCGGTATGAGACGAAGAAATAGGATCGTCCATGGCTAAAGTACACATGATGTTTGGAGGTGCGACGCGCAATGCGTGCATGCTTTCACTTGACTGTGGATGGCCATGTGAAAAAGCTAGGTTATCCTCCGATTCTCCATAACTCGTTCATTAGCTACTACAACTGAACAGAAGTGATACCGTTTGATACCGACAGCTCAAGGAAACACATCCCGACTATCCTTGTAGTAAGTTCTTAAAATTTCGGTATTTCATGGCTCCGAGCCAATCCTAAACCATAAAACTCCGAGATTCCCAAATATAATCATAGAGCTTCGTTTGATACGGGATGTGAACTCTGGACCTGTCGGTATATAACAATATCATTTTCATTGCATTCTAGCACCTCGTTGAGGAGCTATGGGGACATTGAAGAAGAGAGCCTCTGAATGACATAACTTTTTCACCTGGCCAATCCGTGTGGAAAATACAGTAATTTGAACTTGAATGCGTTGAAGATGAATCAAGAACGGGAAACAGTCCGAGTCGTGCGGCAAGCAATGTAACTAACCCCCTTATGCCTAACGACGTCTCTCACCTCCCCGTTTATTCGCAGTTACTCCTTCACCGAGATCGCTGTCTTTCTCTGGCCCTCGAGGGTGTCATAAGCGACATTACATCCGACTCCAGCAATCAAGGGATCAACCTCGCAGTTGACAGAATTTGGCCTGGACACCGTCTTGATTCTTGAATGTCAATGGGAAGTTGACCGACGATGACCCTAGCCAAATTGTCTTTTGAATCAGCAGGGTAATGCCACGCGTCGAATAAAACTGACCGCTCACATATACGTATCGTGTCTAGGTCGACATGTTGCAGATGTATCCCTCTAGAGCACGATCGCAACCATCCTGGTGACGCTTGATCTTTATCTCGCCAAAGATACAAATGAAAATGTGATCATATCTGAGGCATTCATGAGTGGGACCACCTCGGAGTATGTATGTCCCTATTATAAGTTAATGTCGGCCTTTTCCCTTGTCGAAACACGCTTTGCCCACATGTGAACCAAGCAATTTGTGTACTCTCGTATACGAGTATTTGCGTTCAAGCTCAACGTTCAACGTTCAACCCTTGGCACTGGATTCTTTTTTTTTTTTGGATAAGTGTATTTGTTACGTAGCAACTGACAGAGCTAGCTCTACATAACACACTAAGGCGGACGCCCAAGGGCGACCGGTCCGAGGGAAAATGCGCTTACGCACACCCTATTTTCATAGGGGGTGGGCACTGGATTCTTGGCTAATGAAAATGCATACAACGAAGGCACGAGGGTGGAAAACCGATCATCGCAAGGCTACACATACGGCACATAATGTAAACGAGACGACCGAGTCCAGAGAGATCTCGAACAACAACTCTTTGCCCACACGAGGCGTCGAAAAGATTGTAGGCGAAAGATGGGGATGTAGTGGGTCGGAAGTTTCAATCTGGAAACTCTACTGGCGACCCGTCATCATAGCTTGGTTGCATGACAGCAATCAACGCGATATCATGATGTCCGTCGACAGACGACAATTCGAAATCCCGCCGCGCATGGATAGACCTTGACGGAAAATAGATCATCCTCGAGGGAACCGTCAAGTCAAGTCAAGGAAATGAGAACGAGAGAGGGAGAGGGCAAGAGTGATGAACCCAACGAAAACACGTATGCCTCCAATGTCTCACCGGGTACGACGATTGTACGCCCTACGTCTCTTACACCGAATGTTCAAATGTCCGTAACATCGTCGCCAGTTATGGTCACACCACGGACCCATCTGATCCAAGAACGGAATCCCACTCTACTACGTCCATCGTGCGTAGGGGGCTTCTCTCCGAGCCATCGCTCACGCTACTCGCGCCATGACTTCTGACCCTGGCAGTGTCCTCGTCGGCCAAGGCCGTGACGTCGATCCGATCATCCGACGACTCGCCCTCGCCCGCGGGCGGACTCGAAGGTGTTCCGAGCGCCAATGTCGACGCCAACCCAGTCCTTCCCTAGCCTGTCACTAAAAATTCGTTGTCGTCGTCGATTGCGTCTTGCTCATCGTTCAAGCAGACGCACTCCGACCGTAGGGTGTTGTCAAGGCACGAACTTCGTCACCTCGACCCTTCTCTTGATTCACGCCGACGAGGAATGAGCATTTTTGGTCCTGTCGGCGACTACTGAGCGGATCCTTCCCGACGATTTTTTTTCACCGTCGTTGCTTCCTTGGCGCGCGTGTCCACTGGTGTTGCTCGACTACATGCAAGTGATGTTGCCGCGGTTACATGGTCATCTGGTCGATCTAGGCGTCGATCTCGCCGCCATTTGTTTTTCATGGTTCCTGTCTCTCTTTACTGACTGTCATCCGATCGAGGTACGTCGTATTTGGCGTGTGTTGGGTGATACTAATCGCGTGTAGACGCTGTTTCGAGTTTGGGACGTGTTTCTAGTGGTCGGGATAGACGTCCTCCTTCGTATCGCCCTCGGGATCTTGAAAGAAAATAAACAAGAGCTTGTCCAATGTGAATCGATCTCGGCGGTCTATGTTGCGTTGGAGAATTTACCGGCGCGCATGTGGCAGCCGGACAAGCTGTTGCAGGTGGGTGGTTATGCTTGTCGTGCTGACTGGAGTTGATGACCTACTTAGATGGAACTCGAACTGAGGACGACGATGACGAAGGGAGAGTTGGCGAGGCGGCGCGAGGTGCATGTGGGCGTGTTGAAGCGGCTCATGCCCGGATTGTGACCGCAGCGTTGTTCACTCTTTGTCCACAAAACACCTTCCCGGCTAGACCTCGAAAGACGATCGGTGTCTTTCCTTTTCTCTTGTCTTTTGGACTGACGGCGCGTATTGATAGAGCAGATTAAACTAGATGTACAAGTAACGTTTTCGGGACTCTTTTAATACGCTGTTTGTGTATTTTTTCTCCTCGCATACCCATGATTCAAATGATGGGCTTGTATTCAATGCAAAAATGCAACGCGTTTGACTGTCAATCTCACTTCCGCATTTGTCTTGAGGATCGCGCGCATACATGGACAGCTCAAGAATGAATGGAGGGACATGACTGGTTGACCCCCAAGTACTACATAATACATTCCCAATCACTAGAAATTTTCTATACAGCGTTTCTTCCCAAGCAAACTCAGATAGACCCAATGTACATACAATCCGTTACCCCAATTGCGTACCTCATGCTTGTGGTGTGTCATGACCGCGCGGACGATGTGAGCCACCGAGATACCACAATACCGCCTCCCTCACTTCATCCAACCATTCTTTCACCACCCCATCCTCGTACACATTGCGGTCGTGACATACAAACATACTCAGTCGTCCACGAGAACTCCAGGTGCCAAGGTAAAGTTCCCCCGGGCGTGTTTGGATCTGCATGGTATCCGTGTTCTCCACCACAATCCTCGGCATCATGTCCGCCTTGATAGCAGGAGGTGGTGAGACATAACCCGCCCTGCCAGGATGTGGAACGGAACAAAAAGGTGAGAGCGGATGGGTGGGTGGCAATGGGTATTCAGTAGGGAATATCGGTTCAAGCTACACGGTTGATGGACGGAGCATGAGGATGAAGTTGGACAATGATCAGTGGGAAACACACGTTACCAAGGTTAGATCCCAGATGGGCAGCGACGAAAGGCATGTCGCTGGCCGCCAGAACCTTCTCGTCCTTCTCAGTGCATTCAGCAGTCTCGATGTCACGTTGAAGAATGCGGCGAGTGTGTCCTGCTCTGGACACACGTGCCTGAGTTACCTCCAAAGCCAAGGGGTGACTGGCAAACGCCTTTGTTTGCTTCTTGACCAACCCAGCGCGATGCAAGAACCGGTCAAATGAGAGCAGATCCGGGAACGGTGGTGCACCATCCGATAGTCCTCGTTCGTGGTACTGCTGTGGTGTCGTTCCACCGAGCGTCATAAACGGGAGCCGGCAAAAACACACATCAAAGGAAAGTAGGAATTCGCCTCCACCGCCCATGGTATACCATGATTCGTCTAGATAGCGCCGCAGGTTGACCGGAGCGACAATCAGATACGGCTGCCTCTTTCGATACTCCCATTCTT
This sequence comes from Aureoboletus auriporus, assembly GCA_038089615.1. Classification (NCBI taxonomy): domain Eukaryota; kingdom Fungi; phylum Basidiomycota; class Agaricomycetes; order Boletales; family Boletaceae; genus Aureoboletus; species Aureoboletus auriporus. The sequence continues at coordinate 11,519 of JBBPLF010000698.1, forward strand.
CATCTGATATCTCGCCGCGTAGGTATCGTCGGTACAGCACCCGCGTCATTGCCACCTGTCCGAGCACGAGGTATGCGCTTCCAAAAGTGAGTCCATATAGACGACAGTTTGCAAGCACAGTGGTGGTTTGTGCTTCGCTAAACAACGTAGGGGCGAAGCCAGTTCGTGCAGGAATAAAGCTTGTCACACGTGTGCGGCGACATGGCAGCGTCTGTCCGCCCTTGTGTTGACGCTTAATCAGTTAAAGGTCGGAAGCCCATAGTAAGTCCCTACCTGGAATTTTTCCATCCTCAGTTGGAGTATCACGACACCGGCTGCTTGTCGCCAACGGCGTATTGCCGGACTGAGCGAGCGCACATGCTTGGGTGTGAGATTTGGCAAGGGAACCAGCATCGCCAATCTCTCCTCTAGCGGTATCTGAACAGGTTCCAAGTCTGGTTCCCCACTCCTCGCGAGGGTATCCACCAAACACCGCAAGAGCGTCCTTTTTGCTGTTCCGTCGGCCACACAGTGTGCGATCAACACGACCAAATGGAGAACGTCCGTCCTCCGTGGGTCTGCCTCGCGAAATACGTACAATTGCACTAGCAGGTCGTCCGAAAGCGAACGCGGACCGTTTGAGATGGCAGCCATTTGCTGGGATACTTCCTCTGCACACGCCACCTGCCCAAAAACGATCTCGCGCGGACGCAAGACAGCAAGATCATGTTCCTTGACGATAAAGTGGGCTGTGGGGGTACTACTATCCTCGTCTTCTGTTTTCAGATCAGGCTCATCGATCGAGACTGTCGTTTGAACAATAGGCCTTACCAGGCGATGCTTGTACGGTAGCGCCCGCGAGTGGATGACGCCTCTTTGTAGACAACCATGCTTTCACGACGTTGGCATCTGAGAATAGATGTGCGTCTCGAGAACCGTCCAAGAGACGCAGTTCAATGAGATGTAAAGTGTCTGCGGTCCCGTTAAAGTGGCCATCCCAGACGAAATTGAGTTCGAAAGGGTCGAGAGGACGCTGGAATGTGCGACCATGGGTTGGATGGGTCTCTGTCAGCGTCCAGGCAGACATCAGCAAGACAGAAAGAGAAACTCCCAGGTAGACGAAAAGCGTGCTTAGTATAACGTCATGGTATACTTCACTTTGATCCTGAGGTGATAGGTCGGGCGTATCTCGGTCCTTACTCATGCTTAGTACCGTGGTGAATAAATTGCGCTCGTAAGGAGTCATTAGACTTCATCAAAACTTTTTCCACCAGGAAATCTTCAGACTCGATCATCACACTTGGTATTACACTTTGAATCTTGTGACGACCATAGTACCAGTGTTTTAAACTACATCGTCTATTCGTCGACATGTAACGGTTGCTACCAGAGTTTTCCAGGTTCGAACACCCAGATCCATCTCTCCGTAATCAGCCCAACTATCATGCTGGCGTGATCTCCGCCGTTTGAAGAACCTATACCCGTTCATCAGCACCACAAAAATAACTTCTTCCAAGACGTACTCGGATATCCGCAAAGACAGGTAAACTAGCAGCACAGCAATTGGGACGATGACAGCTAACATGCAAATCCCTAGGATCCATAGGCCAAGTGTCACGATACTCATGACGATGAGAGTGGGCACCGAGAGCGACGCTAACAGGATGATGACAGCTAACATCCGCATGGCACTAACACGGAGGACCAAGATCACCAGGCGATCCCAATACCCGAGGTGGGGTACCACATCCTCAACTGATATCGGACCTTCTGAGAATTCTTCGTTGACGACTTTGGTCGTGTTGTCCAGAATGTCGATTATGTCATCTGAAATAATAAGGACATGTACTATTCTCAGTGTCCTCTTCTCGATAGGAAATTTATCGACTCACCTCGGCTCGGGCTCCAGTGCCACAGCGACAGGTCATTTGGGCCGACGAGCGTTGCAGATAGAAACAGTCGCTTCAAACAGTCGTATTGCATCGTCTGGCGTGTATGGTCCCGCAGTACCTCTAATACGATCACCACATCAGCTCCAAATCACCAGGTCGTAAGTAACACTTACTTTTCTGCACTAAGATACGTAACGCGCATGCGGGTCCAATCATCCTAGAAGGCCTCCGTGGCACATACGCGGGAATGAGTGACATAGAATCTGTGGATGTAATGGTCGTCGGAGCGGCTGGTTGTGTTCGACTATTGCGGAGGGAAGTTGGGCACGCTGGGTTTCCCCCCGTTGTATTCGGATGGATCAGCGAGTAACCCTCCGGAAGAAGCATTTCAATGATCTCGTGTATCCTGGGACAAATAGCAGCCACGCCATGCTCTATAATTAGAACGTCAATGATAAACTATCAGGATAGCTACAATGCATACTCGTCTGGGCCAACGCGGAGAGTATCGTTATCCCTGTTTTTTGATCTATCCAGTGTGCGTTCCGCAATCTCTTCAAACTCTCATCGACAAGTTCCCTGGTCCAGGGATCGTCACGGTCTAGGAAGAACATCAACCGTGATGAATAGATACAGACATCCAAGAATGTACCATAAGACCGGAAAATTTCCAAGCAAATCAGACCTATCCGAGTCTCCTTTGATTTGCCCTTTGCTAGCTTCGCAATCAGAATCTCGGGGATGGAATTCTTGATCTTTTCCCGTAGCTCGGCTGGCTCGGCTGAATTAGCACCCGATGCCAAAATGTCAAAAATGACAACGGAGTACCATACCATGTTGCATAAGGTCCCCGAAGATCCGAAACCCTTCCACTTGGCCTACAGCATCGTCGAAATAGTCGAGTTGTAACATCTTGACAATGTTTTTCGTCAGGTCATCGTTGTCCTTCATTATGGAGGCCTTCATGTCGGCTAGTGGATTCTAAGTTACACGAGTCGTAGCGTGCGCGATTTCGCTTACTATATCTGAAACAGGTAGCCAACGCATATGCAGCGAACAATGCGGTATCATGGCGTCGCAGTTGATTAACAAATTCGTGCAATAGGTCAATCTGCAGAAGATGAGCGCGGATGACCTCATCTGATGAATGAGGACCTCGTGAGACTCATTGGTTCATAAAAAGCGGACTCACTTTCACATAGCTTCAGAAGGGCAAGAGTCGCATCGGTGCGTACTGTACGACCCCAAACCCTCGAGATCTCTCCTGCAAGAATGAATCTCCGCAGGACCTCATCAATAAAGAGTTTATGCTGGACGTCACTCTTCAGTTCTCCAATGAGGTTTTTCTGCAGTCGATTAAGTTGATTGGCGTCTGATACAAATAAGATTATAGTCGAATTTCATTGGAATCAGCACCTATATGAGAGTCACTCACCGAGGCCGAAAACTCGGCGCAATATCTGTTGCCCACGGGCTGCTGAATCGTTCCTGACAGAGTTCAAGTGGACCAAGGCTCTGGCCAGATTTACTCGAACGCTTCGGTAGTAAATATCCAATTTATCTGAAAGATCGAACGATTGAATGTCAAAGAACAACACAGATCCAAGAATATTATGCCTACCATTCCCATCGTAAAGCGCAAGCAATATTTCAACAGCGAGGAGACCAACTCGTTTGTCGTACGTTCTTGCTAGCTCCCTGATCTTAGGTTTCACTGAGCAACACAAATCTCTCGCTAGCAACGTATGTCACTATCCAATATGCAATGGCTAGATGTTGAAAGCCTCACCTTCCCGGGCCGGCATTTGCACTAGCGTCATCAGCATACGCAGCGAAGCAGCTAAGGAGTACAAGATGAAAAATAAATGATGCGGAATTCACATGCATTTCTAACCATAGAACGATACAATCCTTACCGTTGCCCCTCATTATCAGGAGAAGCCTAGATTTCTCCCCAAGCTTCTCAATTATTGTTTTCTGGGTGGCATCTGACAAACCGTGAGTTTGGTTCGGGTTCCACGATGATCACTAACGCACCACATTGCAACAGGAAATCCAAGGCGTCCATAGCTAATCCAAATTCTTTTCCACCTCGGCTAATCATGGCATCGAGAAAGTTCATGAGAGTCTCCAATACGTCCGAGTCTTGCGTGAGGAATTGCTCCCACAGGACTTTGTTATTTGTCAGAGGTCTCAAAAGAGCAACCACCCTAGCGCTATCTCGAGGGACAAGTGAAGCCAAAAAAGTTTCCTTTGCATTGTCAAATATATCTGGCGGAAGTTGAGCGTCGGGTGATGGAAGATTCTTTGGCGCCTCGGGATCACAAGCTACAACAATGGAGTTTTATACTTCCAGCGCAGTCACAAGTAGGATCCGAAAAGCTTACAGACTTCGTAATAGATAGCGATGATAGCGAGCCAAATGAGCGGTGCACAATCGCGTTTCTTGATGATGTTCGTAAACTGGTTCTCCCAACCGAGAACGTTCCTAACGCACTGCCTTCCTTCTTCTAAACGTGGCATAATTATCAAGCAGATTGATCAGAGGAAGAAACCGTACGAAATCCCACAAGGAATAACAACCTGTCGAGGCGTACTGGCGCAATCCCTTGGTAACCACCCAAGGATGTCACAAGTTCATGTACAGCAGTATTGTCGAACAGTGTCGTCTCCCAAATCTGATCGTCCAGTTTGGTGTCGAGTCCAGGGTGTAGAAAAGGTATGTCGAAACCTTGTCCTAATAATGAACATGGTCCATACTGTCTGGCGGCATACAAAATAGAGGCGTGGACCTTTTGACCGGGTATGATGCGTCGTCGGGGTGGATTCCACCTATGGGGTGTCAGAGCAGCAACACGGAACAAGATACCAATAGTCTTACCATCGGTACTTGGTGGGCATGATTGCAGTCAAAAAGTCCCTTCCACCATAACCAATGCTGACAGTAAGATCATCGGGAAACCAGACTATGTCCGTCGGCTTCAATACAAGGCCACTTGCTGTTGCTTCTCCACGCATCCATAACAACGACACGTTCCCAGCCTGATAGGACGTTCCAGGTCTGTTCTTGCCACCTCTGTAAAAGGCACATTAGGTTCAAAACAGAGGGTGTCAAACATATGCTTACACATCTGAGCGACAGCCGGCGAACCAGACTTCTTTAATATTAATAGCCCCCCCAGAGAGATCAATCCCGCCGTCGTTTGCAGTAAGCTCGCGCAGTTCGTCCCCGGGAATTGTAGCATGCTCAAGATCAGGTGAGGTAACAGTGTACTTGGACTTCCCGTCGTCGGTTAGAGTGTTCATTTGGTGGACGTAAGCTGGTTTGAATCTGACACGGTCCTCGTCGAGAGCAAGCGCGTGTCGAAAATGACAAGCATGTGATGGGGATGGTTCACATGTCGAAAGGAAGATGTCTACTCTTGTAGACCCCACAGAGGAGATAGAATCCCTATTTAGGTCAGTTTCGAACTCGTCCGATTGAGGTCTGAAAGTGATGAAATTACCATACTCCAATGAAGTGTACTCTCGAATCTTTCCACGAATGTGTGTTTTTGAACTCCCTCGCAATTTGCCTTGCCTTTGGCTGTCCCAAACGAATCGCTTCACAGTACGCGTAAGCCCTGCGAAGCACCTAGTTGTCAGGCCTATGAAAAGTACACAGCAACCGCTCACGTCACAATGAGGTCCTCGTTGCGCGTCTTTATCAACCCAACCTGACACACATGTTCAGCTCTACAGATGAAAACCACTTATGCGACCCATGCCTCATGTATTATCCTTGCAAGCACACGGACTTGATATGCACCCCGAGAAAAGCCTACACCATAATCATAAATTGTGGAAAGTGTGACAGGAAAGCCAGCTGACCAAAGAGGAATATCTGATCCCCATCTTGATACCTTTCTGCTAGCCAGCGATACGCGTCCTTGATTATTTCCTTGATGTTCCTGACATAAAAGTATTAGATTCTGTCGAGAGGTAAGCAAGCACAAAAAGTACGAACAATGCAACCGGTGGTGTGTTGACGTCGATTGCTCTCATCACACGATTGAGAATAGGTGACGAATTCGGACGCTTGCGAAATCCACTGGAATAAAATGCATCTTGTTTTGGATGAGTCGTTTCCAGATGGATTTTGGCGAATAGTTTTGTAACATTGGTCTAACCCGAGTGGTGAGTTGGGAGAA
>JBBPLF010000699.1:0-17571 GCA_038089615.1 Aureoboletus auriporus
CCTTTGTGCAAGTCATCTATCCTCTTGTTTTGGGCATGGAACACTCCTGAAAGTTGGATCCATTTGGAGAGTTTGTCAGGAAGAGGATTAATGGACAGAATTTTGATGGAGATGTCTGTGTCCAGTTTCTTCAAGAGGTAGTTCACCTTGATTAATTCATTGTCTATTCCCACTATGGCTTCTATGGCCTGGAAGGTAGTGATGTAGTTGGTGTATCCAACATCATTCTTCCCTTGCAGTTTCAGCTTGTCCGACTGCTCTTTTGCTTGGTTCTTGTAATCAAAGGGGAAGAAGGTCTTCTTGAATTTGTTCATGAGTTGAGTGAATGTGAGATCTTTCAACACATTGTTGGTGAGTTGGACATAGATAGATTCGGAGAAGGCATTTCTTTGATCTTTGCTCATTTTTGCAAGAGTAGTTAAGACTTTGGTGTTCTTATTATCGAACTTCTTGTTCATGTTGAAGTAGGCAGTCATGGTCATCTTTCAATATATTGCATCCTTCAAGTTCCTGGAAAAGTCTGTGGGCAGTCCAGCTTTACTGTAAGTGCAGTGTCTTTGTTTCTTGGATCCAACATTTCTATGTCAGGGTTTGGATCTTCAGGTGGCAGGGGAGATGGTTGTCTAGGTGAGATGGTAGTGTCATATCCCAGATTTCACCCAAGTCCAACTCCAGCCACTACGACACAACTCCGGTTATTCTACAACAACTCCAGCACAATCTTGCGCACTCAGGTATCTCTGTTCTCAGGACCCTTTCATTTATACTATTATATTCTTCTGTTGTCATCTCATACATACCTTCCATTCTCATCTGTCACTTGTCCTTGTTTCCCTGACTGTCACTTTTCCCTGTTCCATTCTCTATCTGTCATTCCATACTTACACCTCCATTCTCCATCTGTCATTCTGACCCTTATACATTCTTGCTCCATACCTACCTCTGACATATTTACACAACTCCATACCTTAGACACTCCCACCCTCCATATATAAACCCCTCCATGCTCTCTTTGTAACCTCAGTCAAATATCGAGTTGAATACTGAATCGAACAACCTTCCTCTCCTTACTCTGACCTCCTGGTCTCCGTCTGATCTCCATCTCCGTCTTCCCCTCCATTACACTTGAGCCTAATGGTTCTTGTGACCTCCCACCTCTGACCTCCGACAAATTTAGGACCTCCAGGTTCAGTAAGGGCGCAGCATAGTTCTAACAAGTAGGCAATAGAGTATCTCACTACCCAATATCCACACTTGGAGCTCATGGTGGTGCTAAGTAACAATGCTTTGATTGCATAGAACTAGCTGAGGAATACTGGAGGAGAGTGTCTACTACTTACTTTATACTACCTATGTGTTGTGTAATCCTATGTGCACTGCATCCACAATACTACTGTGGACTATGAAAGGCTAAGGTCACAGTTACAGTACATAGCAACATGATGGGAATTAGGGGACATGAGGCATTGCATCAGAAAAGCAATGCCAAGGAGAGGAATGTAGTCTGTAGTAGACCTAAAGCATTTAAGGATTAAAAGGGAAGGCTAAAAAATGAGGCTCTAAGAAATCCTGCTGCAAGAGTGATATTTGATGAGAGAAATGCTGTGATAGGGGCGATATTTGGGTGCAGGAAATACCACCATAAGGGCAGTATTTGAGCATGGGAAATCCCACACTAAAAGTGGCATTTGGCAGGATTTCACAAAGGAAAAGCAAATAGGTGTCTAGCAAAGATATGAGGTGAAGTGATGACTTCATAAACATAAGGAAAAGATAAGTCATAAGGGAAAATTGTAACACCTACTACCACAGCAATGATAATGGGGATGAAGATGAAGACGGTGTAATGGCTCACTACCACCTCAACAACAATGAGGGCAAGGCCAACACAACGGTGCACCTGCTACCATGATAATGGTGAAGGGCAAGGATAGCACAACAGGTGCACCCACAACAATGACAAGGGTGAGGAGTGTGTGACTGTACACCTGCCACCATGGTGACAACAATAGGAATGAGTACAACAACGGTGCAACAGGCCACTACCAAAACAATGATGAAGGGTAAAGATAGTGCCATGAACCACCCATCACACCACAATGACAAGGAAGTTGAGGGCAAGGATGGTGCCATGGCCCACTGACCACACCATGATGATGTGGGCAAAGAGTTCAGGGACTGACCAGTGACAGTTGGTGCTGCATGCAAATTTGGTGCCATGGTAGATTTAGTTCCATTGTGTGCATGTACATTACTTATTGGTCATAATGTGCACTTGTTTTCACTTCTATAAGTCAAGAATAAGCAGAGAATAAGCATCAAAAATAAGTTTATAAGCAGCCAGCAACTTGCCCAAGTAGTGGACGCTACTGGTACAAGTGTAGATTTACTTTTTTCTTGTCCTACTTGATATCTATTTATCTGCACTATAAGTAGTTATAAGTAGTTGTAAGTGGCTGTAAGTAAAATGCTACAATGCTGATGTGGGGGCTGCCACCTGCTGCTTTTGGGATTAAACTTGAAATCGCAGGTATGAAAGGGAAAAATGTGTGGGAATCTGATAGGTAATAATCAAGATATGTAGAGAGCCTTCAACTAGAGAGTCAACAGTAGTAGTGGAGTAGGGAGTTGGAACAGCTCAAGAGTAGAGGTGGCTCAGTGATGAAAATCACTGTATTAGACTTTATTGAAAAAGAGGAAAGGATGGTCAGAAGGGCCAGCCTTACTGTATATATGTCTACAGCAGTGGCTGTACCTCTTAAATAAGCTATGTGATATATGAATATCCACCAATAGCATAAGTTGCTCTTATATATTACATCATAAGAATATAATGAATCATAATGAATCATAATGAATAGTGTAAAAATCCCTTATATGGAAATGGCCAAATGACTAATGAAATCACCTTCTTAATAAGGAAGATAATACCATGAAGGGTATGGCTAATTACCATATTTATTAATGGCCATTGTTAACGCTGGGCGTCGGAACGTAGCACAGCGAACACTCGAAGTAGTTTGGAGACTTGTTGTGGGCGAAGCAAAGAGAAGAAGTGTCTCACTACCCAATGCGCACACTTGGGACTCGTGGATGTGCTAAGTAACAACGCTGGGTTGCATAGAACTAGCTGGGGAAATACAGGTGAAGTCTGGTAACTACTTATACGATGTATGATACTGTGCAATCCAGTGAGTGCAGTAAGGGCTATGTGACTGCGCACTGCGTAAGGTGATGTGCGCAGTATGGGCTATGTATCAATGGGTAAAGGAACACGAGTCACCATATAAGGAGAATGGTGACGAGGAGAGGTTTGGTCCGTTATGTAAGAAAAGGTAAAGTGTGACTCAACAAATGTGCATCAGGCATTCATAAGGTTATGTAAGGAAAAGGTAAAGCGTGACTCAACAAGTGTTTGTCAGGCATTTGTAAGGTGTGACTCAACAAGCAAAGCGAAAAGGTGAAAGAAACCTAATGGAGAGAAGAAGATAGATGCTTTGTGAAGACATGAGGAGAGACGATGAGTCCATAGACATAAGGAAAAGACGGGTTATAAGGGAAAATCATAACATTACCCCCTTCATAACGTTGAAGCACCTGCTCAACGATCTGGTCCCTCGGGATCTCCCTCATTGACCTCGTAGTTGGTGAAGTTGAGGTTGCCATTGAGAAAGCCATCATCTCGGTTGAGCCCGTTATAAACTGGGCAATTGGCATGAATGTGTCCATACTCGTCACATTCCCCACATCGTCTTCGAGGGCATCTAGCCTGGACATGTCCTGGGGCGTTTTTATGGCACCAGGGGCAAGTATACTTCCCACAGAAGATGCGGAGATGGTCTGATTTTCCGCATTGGTGGCAACGGAGTCATTTCTTGGGGCGAGTGGGGACATGGGGTGTATCGACATTGATAGGGTTCTGGGAGGAGCCTGCCCCATCCAGGGAAACTGATCTAGTCGTTCGAAAAGACTGGAGTAGAGGGCAGAGGGTGGCGTCTAACGTGTTCATGGTTGTTTGAGCGAGCCTTGGTGGTAACAGGCTCTCATGGCGAGCGAGAGCTCCTCATTGCATGTCCTCAGGGGCAGGAGTGGGTGAACGGGTGGCCACAGGAGAGTCTTCCAAAATGTCGGAGGGAGTGGGGGCATGGGTGTCAATTTTAGGAGACTCTGGAATGGAGATTGGAGCAGGAAAGTATGTCCTCTCGGGGGAGCGAGGAGGTGGGATCTGGAGAATGGGAGAAGGGGTTCTCTCCACTGTTACAGGCATGTCTAGATGGGGGTCGAAGGGTATAGCGCAGGGAGTGTCTCCTACGTAGACCCTGTATTCGTGGACACTCATGATCTCAAAGAACGGCTCCACGATGGGGCGGAGCAGGTTTTCATTGATGCGGTCTACTAGGTGTCCAAAGCCTTCTTCGTAGAGGAGGTCGAGGGTGAGGGAGCGTGCTTCATTTACTCCGGTTTACATGGTGGATATGAAGTGTTCCGGGGAATCATGGGGGACAAGTTGTTGGGCAGCAAGGCAAACGATCTGGTAGGTTCGGAAGAGGGAGCATAAATCTTTGGTTTTCTTGTCATAGTTGTAGCGCAGGTCTAATTCCATGTGCAAGGTGAGAGCAGGGGTGGTCAAAACAGAGGTGAAGAGGATCCTTCGCAAGCGAGGGGGAAGGCGATTGGAACAGATATAGTAGGGGTACGGCAGTTCTAGGTGAGTTTTTTGTGCCATAAGGGATTCGTAGGTTCTCCTGGCCATAATGCAATTGCGATGGGTGTTCAAAGGGGAGGAATGTTGGGTCATGATTCGTAGTGCCAGGGGCAGCCACTGTATAATCTATTGCAGAAGTACTGGTGTTCGAGGGGATGAGACGGAGGCAGGTCGTTGCGGTAGAGGAAGAAGAAATGGTAGAAAGGAAGACCTGGTTGGAATTCGAAGTTTCTCTTCCGGAGCATTTACTGGGGGAAGTCCCTAGGTCGGGTGGACTTATATTTGTCCAGGAGTGTTTGTGCATGTTGGAGGTTTCCCTCCGGTTCCCAAGTGTTCTCTGCTGCGGAGTATCCTTTCCAGGATACTAGATACTGCCTTCGTCCTCATGTTTCTCGGTGTGAGAGGATGGAATCTATTTCATATTCCTCTTCTCCACCAATCAACTCGGGTGGAGGATCCGAGAAGTTGGGGCCATGCTCTGCAGTCTCTCAATAAGGGGATAGGAGAGAGGCGTGGAAGACATCATGTATTTTCCAGGTGGGCAGTAGTTTGAGGCGGTACGACACAGGGGAGATAACCTGTGTGATTTCAAATGGTCCCTCTCGTTTAGGGGACAGTTTCCTTGACAGGTATCACAGTCGAAGGTTTCTTCCTTCCAACCAGACTTTGTCCTCAACTTCCCAGGGGCGGAATCTGGAAGAGGTTTGTTCCTTCATGATCTGTTGGGTCTTTTTGTGCACAGCAAGGGCTTCCTGTCGGGCTTTCTCTAGTTCTGACAGGCACGTTTCCAGGGCAGGAAGGAACATCTTTCTGATTGGAGGATAGGAGTGGGGTTCATATCCTAGGATGAGGGAGAAAGGGGATTTTAGGGTGGAGGAGTGAACGGCGGAATTGTGGGAGAATTCTGCCATGGTGAGTAGTTCCGCCCATTGCTCTGGATGTCCATCGCAGAATATGCACAAATAGGTCTCGAGTTCTTGGTTTACTCGTTCAGTTTCTCCATCGGTTTGGGGGTGGTATGTGGAGGAGAGTTTTAGATTGTATTTTAGGAGTCTGGCGAGTTCTCGTGCGAATGTGGATGCAAATCGAGGTCCTCTGTCGGAAATGCAGTGATCATGAAGTCCGTAGTGTTGGAATACATTTGTGAAAAATAGTTGGGCAACTCTAGTGGCGTCAATGGTTTTATTGCAAGGGATGAGGATTATCCCCTTTGTAAGCCCATGGTCGACCACGACCATGATAGAATCGAAAGAGAGAGAGGAGGGAAGGTCAGTGATAAGGTCGACCGAGACCTGTTGGAAGGGGCGAGTGCAGGAGGAGGGGAGGGGAGTCAGTGCCAGTGTAGTGGGATGGGTGTTGATTTTATTAGCTTGGCAGGTCGCGCATCCATGGACGAATTTGTGGATAAAGGTGGTCATGCCAGGCCACCAATAATCTCGCTGCATCAGGTTGGTAGTGCGGAAAATCCCCCCATGTCCTCCATGGCTGCTTTCATGGGTGAGGCGGACAAGCCCATGTCGTGCTGGTTCCGGGATATAGAGATGATGTTTATAGTGTAACATTCCTCCAGTATAATCCCAATCATGTGGCGAGGATTTGGAGATTAGGGGGGTGCCGTCATTAAGTGCTTTCAGAGTGGTGATGATCAGTGGATCCGAGGGGGTAGATTTGGCAATTTTCTCAACTAAGATGATGTCGAGGGTTCAGATGAAGATATCTTCGGGGAGAAGGGTAACTTCCTGGTTGTCAGTGGACGTATCCACGGTATCCCGACGAGACAGGGCGTCAGCAGGTCCCATTTGTGTTCTGGGTACTGGGAAGAAATGGAGGTCGAAATCTTGGAGAAATAACATCCATCGTGCCTGCCTTCTGGAAAGTTTCTGTGGTCCTTTAAAGTATGCGGTTTTTATGGTCTGTGATGACCGTTACCGGAAGTCCAGTTCCTTGTAGGTAGTGATTCCATTCCTCGTGGGTGTGGATAATTCCAAGGAGTTCTCAATCATAGATATCATAGTTTCGTTCCGCAGGTGATAGAGTTTTGGAGAGGTAGGTGCAAGGGTGTAGATCTCCATTGCTATTGTTCTGCATGAGAACAGCTTCTATAGCTGTCAAGGAAGCGTCGGTCATGACAGTAAAGGGTTTGGTAACATCGGGCATTTGGAGGGCTGGTTTCTGGGTGAAAGTTCATTTGATAGCTAGGAAGGCTTCTTCACACTCTTTTGTCCACTCCCACTTTGCTCCTTTCTTGGTTAAGTCGTGTAACGGTTTTGCTTTGGTGGAGAAGTTGGATATGAACTTCCGATAAAAGTTGCAGAACCCGATGAATGATCGGACTGCTTTGACCGATTTTGGGGCTTGCCATTCGTTTATGGTGTTCAATTTGACTGGATCCATCTGAATCTGGTCGGCTCTGATAATCATCCCAAGGTATTCTACCTCTGCTTTGTCGAAGAAGCATTTCTTCAGCTTTAGAGACAGTCTGTGTTCTCGGAGTCTTTGGAGAACTCGACGAGTCCGTTCTTGATGTACTGTTGGGTCATTGGAATGGATGAGAATGTCGTCCATGTAAATGATTAGCCATCCTTTAGCGAGAAGATTTATGAAGGTGTGGTTCATCAAGGCTTGGAACGTTGCTGGGGAGTTGCACATGCCAAAGAACATTACAGTTGGTTCGAATAGTCCCATAGGTGTTATAAATGCGGCTTTCCATCTGTCCTGTGGTTTGATAAGGACATTGTTGTATCCCCATCGGATGTTCATTTTGGTAAAAATGGATGATCCCTTGAGTTGGTCAATGAGATTGGAGATAAGGGGGAGTGGATAAGCGTTCTTGATGGTATGGGAGTTGAGGTATCAATAGTCCTGACATGGACGTACGGATCCATCCTTCTTTGGTACGAAAAAGAATGGGGATGCATGTGGGGATTTGGATGGGACGATTTTCCCAGATTTTAGATGTTCATCGATGAAATCTTTGCAGGCTTCTTTCTCCTTAGGGTTCAAGGGATATACCTTGGCCACCTTGGGTATGAAGGTTGAGTCAAGGTCTACTCCATGGTCAAATGGTCGGGAAGGTGGTAACTCGTCTCCCTCTCATTCAGCGAAAACATCAGCGAAGTTCTTGTATTCTGGGGGAAGTGTTTCTTCTTTGTGTTTTTCTTGGGATGCGAGTTCAGTGGCAATCATAGTTTTTCTGAGGGCCTCTACCCTCTTGTCCATTCTTTTTCTCCACATCTTGGCTATCTTCTTATCTGGATCCAGTTCCAGGTATTGGACAAGATATCTTTGGCATACTACCTTCAGAGAGTCGTGTCGTGGGGTTTTCGGTTTGTCAGGTAGGACAACTTCTCCTGTGGTCCAGTTTATCGAGGGGTTGGTTTCTCGAAGCCAAGTTATGCTGAGAATTAGGTTTTCTTTTCCACAGTTGATGACAAGGAATTCTCTCTTCTCGTTTACTTCTCCAATCCGAATGGTAAAGATCACCTTGTAGTGGATGATTCCCCCTATGTTCGGAGATCCATTGGCGTTTTGTGCCTTCTTAGGTTTGTCCAGTCGGATTTGTTTGTATCCTTTCTTCTTCACTAGATTGCGATCTATGAAGTCTCCACTTGCTCTGCAGTCGATGAGGGCAAACGTGTCGATGATTTGGTCATTTTCTTGTTTGAACAGTGAAATAGGGATTCGCATGGATTCACTGTTTGGATCAGACAAGAATACTGGTGCTATTACTTCGGGATTGGAGAGCATCGACCCTTTCCTCCCGTCTAAAAATCCTTCTTTGGGATTTCTTCTTCTTCAACCCGGGTTGTGGCAACAGTTTCTGGTTTGTTAATGTCATAGAGGATGTCGAGTGTGCATACGAGTTCCTCCTCAATGACGCCCCTTTCCTTTAGGGTGTCCTGGTACTTTTCAAACTTGGTCTTCCTGACCTGTTCTTTCCTAGTGGGGTTCCTCTGCAGGTGAGGAGGGGCCCAGTTGTTGCTCTTTCCTTGTCCTTCTGGACGTTTGTCTCAGGGGTGATTCCTGGAGTGGCATCCTACCCGGTGGGGAAGAAGGTTTTCTCAAATAGTTCCATGAGCTTGGCGAAGGTGAGATCTTTTATTGTGTCATTGGCAAGCTGCATGTAGATGGATTCAGAGAAAGCGCTTCCTCGACCCTTGCTCATCTTTGCGAGGGCAGTTAAGACTTTGGCATTTTCATTGTAGAACTTTTGGTTCATATTGAAGTATGCTGTCATGGCCATCTTCCAACGTATAGCATCTTTTGGATCTTCAGAGAAGTCTGCTGGGAGTCTGGCCTTGAGTTCAATGTCTTTGCTTCCGTGGTCTGACATTTCTATATCAGAGTGGGGTTCTTCAGGTGGTGGGGGTGGCGGTTGTCTAGGGATTGGTGGTGCCTCTTGAACTCTCCAGTCCTCCATGGGGATTGGTGCTGGGAGTGCGAAGAGTGAGGTTGGTGTAGGAGTGTCGTCTGATGAATCAGAAGGGGGACGTATGGTCCGTCCTCGTCAAGATCCTTGTCTGGAAATGGTGGGCGTATCTTTCTGTCAAGGGACAGAGATGAGGTTGAAGAGCTAGTTCTTTTGTTAATGCTGGGCGTCGGAATGTAGCACAGCGAACACTCGAAGTAGTTCGAAGACTTGGTGTGGGCGAAGCAAAGAGAAGAAGTGTCTCACTACCCAATGCACACACTTGGGGCTCGTGGATGTGCTAAGTAACAACACTGGATTGCGTAGAACTAGCTGGGGAAATACAGGTGAAGTCTGGTAACTACTTATACGATGTATGATACTGCGCAATCCAGTGAGCGCAGTAAGGGCTATGTGACTGTGCACTGCGTAAGGCGATGTGCGCAGTATGGGCTATGTATCAATGGATAAAGGAACACGAGTCACCATATAAATGGTGACGAGGAGAGGTTTGGTCCATTATGTAAGAAAAGGTAAAGCGTGACTCAACAAGTATTCGTCAGGCGTTCGTAAGGCATGACTCAACAAGCAAAGCGAAAAGGTGAAAGAAACCTAATGGGGAGAAGAAGATAGATGTCTTGTGAAGACACGAGGAGAGACGATGAGTCCATAGACATAAGGAAAAGAGGGGTTATAAGGGAAAACTGTAACATATACTGAGGGAATGCTACACTACAAACATTGTCTCTATATCCCAGAACCAGCACAACATGGGCTTGTCCGCCTTACTCACGAAAGCAACCATGGAGGACATGGTGGGATTTTCCGCACTACCAACCTTTTGCAGCGCGATTATTGGTGGCCTGGCATGACCACCTTTATCCACAAATTTGTTCAAGGCTGCACGGTCTGCCAAGCTAATAAAATCAATACTCACCCCACTACACCGGCGTTGACTCCCCTCCCTTCCTCCTGCACTCGTCCTTTCCAGCAGATCTCGGTTGACCTCATCACTGATCTTCCCCCTTCTCTTACTTTTGATTCTATCATGGTTGTGGTCAACCATGGGCTTACTAAGGGGGTAATCCTCATCCCTTGCAATAAAAACATTGATGCCGCTGGAGTTGCCTAACTATTTTTCACGAATGTATTCTGACACTACAGACTCCATGACCACTGCATCTCCAACAGGGGACCTCAATTTGCATCTGCTTTTGCATGAGAACTTGCCAGACTCCTAAAATACAATCTAAAACTCTCCTCTGCATACCACCTCCAAACCGATGGCAAAACTGAACAAGTAAACCAAGAACTTGAGACCTATTTGCGCATATTCTGTGACAGACATCCAGAACGATGGGTGGAACTACTCACCATGGCAGAATTCTCCCACAATTCCGCCGTTCACTCCTCCACCCTGAAATCCCCTTTCTCCCTCATCCTGGGATATGAACCCTGCTCCTATCCTCCAATCGGAAAGACGTTCCTCCTTGCCTTGGAAACACGCCTGTTGGAACTGGAGGAAGCCCGACGGGAAGCCCTTGTTGCACATGAAAAGACCCAACAGATCATGAAGGAATGAACCTCGTCCAGATTTCGCCCCTGGGAAGTTGGTGACAAAGTCTGGCTGGAAGGAAGAAACCTTCGACTGCGGTACCTATCAAAGAAACTATCCCCTAAATGAGAGGGACCATTCAAAATCACACAAGTTATCTCCCCTGTGTCGTACCACCTCAAACTACCGCCCACCTGAAAAATACACGATGTCTTCCACGCCTCTCTCCTATCCCCTTATTGAGAGACTGCAGAGCATGGCCCCAACTTTTCAGATCCACTGCCCGAGTTGATCGGCGGGGAAGAAGAGTATGAAATAGGTTCCATCCTCTCACACTGAGGAACATGAGGATGAAAGCAGTATCCGAGTATCCTGGAAAGGATACTCTGCAGCAGAAAACACTTGGGAACCGGAGGAAAACCTCCAACATGCACAAACACTCCTGGACAAATATAAGTCCGCTTGACCAAGAGATTTCCCCCAGTAAATGCTCTGAAAAAGAAACTTTGAGTTCCAACTGGGCCTTCCTTTCTACAAGTTCTTCTTCCTCCATCGCAACGACCTTCCTCCATCCCATCCCCTTGAATATCAATACTTCTGCAATAGACTATACAGCGGCTGCCCCTGGCACTACAAATCATGACCCAACAATCCTCCTCTCCGAACATCCATTGCAACTGCATCATGGCCAGGGGAACCTACGAATCCCTCATGGCCCAAAAGAATCATCTAGAACTGCCCTACCCCTACTATATCTGCTCCAATCGCCTTCCGCCTTGCTTGCGAAGGATCCTCTTCGCCTCTGTCCTAACTACCCCTGCCCTTACCATGCACATGGAATTAGACTTGTGCTACAACTACAACAAAAAGACCAAAGACCTACAGTATGCAACCTCTTCCGCACCTACCAAGTTGTCCACCTCGCCACCCAACAGCTCGTTCCCCATGACTCCCCCGAACAATTCGTGGCTACCATGCAAACCGGGGTGGACAAAGCACGCTCCCTCACCCTCGACCTCCTATATGAAGAAGGTTTTGGACATCTAGTAGACCGTATCGATGAAAACCTGCTCCAACCCATCGTGGAACCCTTCTTCGAGATCATGAGTGTCCATGAGTATAGGGTCTATGTAGGAGACGCCCCCTGCGCCATACCCTTCGACCCTCACCTGGACACACCTGTAACAGTGGAAAGAACTCCTTCTCCTGTTCTTCAAGTCCCACCTCCTCGCTCCCCCGAGAGAACTTACTTTCCCGCTCCAATCTCCATTCTGGAGTCCCCTAAAATTGACATACATGCCTCTGCTGCCTCTGACATTCCAGAAGACTCTCCTGTGGCCACCCGTTTGCCCACTCCTGCCCCTGAGGACATGCAATGAAGAGCTCTTACTCGCCATGAGAGCCTGTTACCACCAAGGCTCTCCCAAACAACCATGAATACATTAGACGCCACCCTTCGCCCTCTACTCTACTCCTTTCGAGGAGCTAGATCAATTTCCCTGGATGGAGCTGGCACCTCTCAAGACCCTATCAACATTGACACTTCCCATGTCCCCTCACATCCCAAGAAACAACTCCACTGCCACCAATGTGGAAAATCTGATCATCTCTGCATCTTCTGTGGGAAGTATACCTGCCCCTGGTGCCATAAACACGCTCCACGACATGTCCAGGCTAGATGCCCCCATAGACGGTGTGGGGAATGTGATGAGTATGGACACATTCGTGCCAATTGCCCAGTTTACAACAGGCTCAACTGTGATGACAGCTTTCTCGATGGTAACCTCGACTTCACCAACTATGAAGTCAATGAGGGAGATACCGAGGGACCAGATCGTTGAGCAAGTGCTTCAATGTTACAAAGGTGGTAATGTTACGATTTTCCCTTATAACCCCTCTTTTCCCTATGTCTATGGACTCATCGTCTCTCCTTGTGTCTTTGCAAGACACATATCTTCTTCTCCTTACTAGGTTCCTTCACCTTCTCGACCCACTTGTTGAATCATGCTTTAACTTGTTGAGTCACGCTCTACTTGTTGAGTCATGCTTTACTTGTTGAGTCACGCTTTACTTGTTGAGTCACGCTCTACCTTTTTTCTTACATAACGGACCCAATCTCTCCTCGTCATCATTCTCCTTATATGATGACTCATGTCCCCTTACTCACCCAAACATAGCCCATACTGTGCACATCGCCTTACGCAGTGTGCAGTCACATAGCCCCTACTGCACCCACTGGATTGCACAGTATCGTACAACATATAAGTAGCTACCTGACTTCGCCTGTATTTCCCCAGCTAGTTCTACACAATCCAGCATTATTACTTAGCACATCCACGAGCCCCAAGTGTGCGCATTGGGTAGTGAGACACTTCTTCTCTTTGCTTCACCCACAACAAGTCTCCGAACTACTTCGAGTGTTCGCTGTGCTACATTCCAACGCCCAGTGTTAACAACCTGCCAACTAGTCTCCACTGAATTCTGGTGGCCAGGACTCACCTCCTATGTCTGCAAATATGTCGAGGGATGTGCTGTATATCAGCAAAACAAATCCAATATCCACCCCACCTGTCCATCTCTTCTCCCCATCAAGTCCTCCGCATCTCACCCTTTCCAACAGATCTCCTGCGATCTGATTGTGGATCTTCCCTCTTTTGCCAGCTTCAATTGTCTCTTAATTGTAGTCAACCATGGGCTTACTAAGGGGGTAATTCTCTGCCCCACTAAAACAACCATCACCACCAAGAGCATCGATGCACTCTTTTTCCACAAAGTCTACAAACGGTTCGGCCTATATGATAAAATCATCTCCAATCGTGGTCCCCAGTTCACCTCTTCCTTCACAAAAGAACTTGGGAAACTCCTTGGCTGTGACCTTTCCCTATCCACCGCCTATCACCCACAGTCTGATGTTGAAACTGAATGAGTAGATCAAGAAGTCAAAATGTGTCTCCGCATCTTTTGTGGAAATAACCCCACCTCATGATCTGACTCCATCTTCCATGCTGAATTTGCCCATAATCACCACCCTCATTCCATCACCCACCAATCCCCATTCTACCTAATGATGGGATATGAACCCTATGCTTTCCCCACTGTCCTTCCTGAAATCACTCTCCCCATTATCAAAGAATGAATGAAAACCCTTACTGCTGCTTGAAATAAAGCTCTCGCTGCCTACAAACTAGCCCAACAAGTCATGGCTTCCCAAACCAGAAAAATGTTCTTGCCTTTTTTAAAAGCAGACAAGATTTGGCTAGAAGCACAAAACTTGAAATGATCTATCACCAACCCAAAGTTCACACAGAAATGAGAAGGACCCTTTACCATTGTCATCCTATCACTGATTATCTAACAACTCTGACTACCCCAAATGTGGAAAATCCATCCCATGTTTCACATCTCTCTTTCATCACCCTATCGTAAAAATAACATACACCATTCTTGCCACCCTCTATCAATTGCAACTACCTTTTGCCATCTCGGAAATTGATTGCTACCACCGAGAATTAAGCAAAGCTCAAATGCAAAATAAACAATGAACAGGTATTCTGGTTCCCATTTTTCCACCACCTTCTCCTGTTCCATCTACCCCATTGGCAATGTCCATTAAGATGACCATCAAAGAACAACTGGCTGAATGAACAACAGTTGCTCATGCCTGTCAACTGTTACCACCTGAGTTTGAGTCTTTCACCACATGGAGAGAAGCTGAAAGATGATGACCCCCTCCCAATCCTATTGACCGATGCTTCCATTACCAACAAGAAGGCCATTTTATGGCTAACTGTCCTGACTACTGTTGTTGTCACTGCCACATTGTCCAACCAGGGCATGTTGCCTCATGTTGCCCCTGGCATTGTCGTTCCCCTTCAACCTCTGCCTCATCCTCTGTAACCAGTACTTCCTTTACTAATTCTATCCCCATTCCCCCTCCACACTTTTATGTTCCTCGCATGATCTCAGCAAACGCCTCAGCTCCTCACTGCCATCGTTGCACCTGGAGGTGTACTCGACAAAATTTAGACTGTCCTCTCATCCAACCTTGTCACTGATCCAGATCTCCTTCTCCCCCTCTCAGAAGTACCTCCTATACCAATGAAGACCATGGGGATGACATTTGGGATGACACAGCCATAGAAAACATCACTGGTTCACTGGATGTGGACTATGATTTTTGATTCCTTTATTTTGAATATTCTCTTCATAGCTTCGAATGTACTCAAGGGGTAATATTATGATCCACCCCTATTCATTTTTCCTTTTGTCATCATGCTTACTCCTCTAGGCATTCCTATTAGACGTCTTGTCATCTTGATTACTTGCCTGTATGTTCCTATTGGACACATGTCTCACTGTACAGCCCACTTGACATCATTGTTTCCTCTTTCATCTCACTTGCTGTGTATTACTAAACACTCTCTGGAATTCCTTCACATTCTATTGCTTAGTAATTTCCTTTTCCTTTCCCTATATAAATCTTACAATACCAACAATGTACCTCATGCTTGACCTACCTGGAATAACATCATATCTTGCATCATCTCCTGATCCCTTGGATCCCTTGATTCTTTCATAGTCCTCATCCTACTCTGAGTGGACACTCCCTTGAAACCCCTGAAACCACCAATGATTGTCTTATCATTGGAAGAACCCCTTGAATCTTGAAACCATCTATGACAAATGTTTGTCCTAGACAGAACTTTTGAACCAACCAGGTCTACGTATGTTCTCCTCCATCTGAGTCAAGCATAACAGAATTGCACTAAACAATGGCTTTTTCTTCTTTACCACTGTCTTGAATGAGTTTTTCCTAAGGATCCTTCTCACTGTTTCTGAGGAGACTGGATGAGGGATGATGGTATTGATGTGTTTGGTGGCTTGAACAACATTAGCAGCCTTGCCAGTAGTGATTTAAGTCAAAATGGATTGCTAAGAGCAAGCAGAAAACTTGGAAGGGCATCCAGTTCTGAGGGTAATTTGGCAAGTAGAAAGACCATTAGAGGCAAGAGAGAGGTTATTTTCCTTTTGAGCAAAGGAGGTGGGGTACATTGGAGAATTGAAAGGTTTTGATAATATAGCCCTGATTTAAATAGATAGGTCACATGACATATAACATCACCATAGTAACAATCTATTGATAGTTGGTTGCCATAGAAATGGTGGAGCATCAGATTTTGATATTATTAAACAACACTCACATAATTGTTCCAATGAGTAATAGTTTTAAATTACATATATCTCCATGGTTTCTAATCTGATTTACATAATTCATTGACCATTACATAGCCATGAGTAAATTCTTCCATTGATATATCAACACATTGTTGAAATATATGTTTGTGTTCCATAGTTATTTAACAAACAATAAAAATGCACTAAACATTGGGACAATTTTGTGAGTCACTGTACAGAATACAACAAAACAAACTCAGATGGCACTTGACCAAGCAATGAATGAGCTTGCAGCAACTAAGGCAAATGCTCCAGCAGCAGATAAGCACACTAAGGAACTTTTAGGACTACATAAATGGGCTAGTACCTCCCAAGATACCCTTGAAGGATCTTCTAAAGTAGAAATCTTTGCCAATCCATTCTTATGATGGTAACCCAGCTAATTTTGAAGAATGGTGGATTAAGATGCAATCCTGGTTAGATTGCAACCCAAAGCACTTTATAAAGAAGAGAGACACTGATGATCTTGAACCACATGGAAAGAACCATGCCTATACAGTCCTATCCAGATTAAAATGCTTGAAAGGTAGTTATTTTCAGAACTTGAGAATCTTGCTAGAGATGAGTCTATGCTGGATGACTGGAACTCCTTTATACATGAGATTGAAGGACTGTTCTGCCCTCAACTCCAGCAAAACAAAGCTAAGAAGGTTATTGGTTCCTTTAAGCAGAACAAGATGAATATCAACACCTACACTGCCAAGTGGAGATTCCTGCACTGCCAGGCTAATCTTAGTGAAGATTGGCCATATATAATTTTGAGAGTGGTGTAGACAGTAAAATCAAAGATGAGT
The DNA here is from genome assembly GCA_038089615.1 of Aureoboletus auriporus. Lineage (NCBI taxonomy): Eukaryota > Fungi > Basidiomycota > Agaricomycetes > Boletales > Boletaceae > Aureoboletus > Aureoboletus auriporus. The sequence continues at coordinate 16,698 of JBBPLF010000699.1, forward strand.
TATTTTGCCAGAAGAAAAGATCTTCGACTGTGATAGGAACTTTGACTAACATCTGAGAAATTGCCAAAGTTTCCAAAGTAGCTAGACTCTTTGCTTCCCCTAATCAAGGTTCTTATTGCCCTTACTCATTTGGGCCCTCTCAATAAAAAGATCCTAATGCCATGGATGTAGATGTAATTCATGAAGTGGATAATGTCATAGATGCTATGAGATCTAGACCTAGAAGAAGTGACTCTCTGGTTGCTTTAATTGTGGAAAGAAAGGACATATCGCAAGAGACTGTCTGAGGCCTACTATTAAATGTACTGAATGTAGATGGTCTTGAGGAGATCATAAAGATTCTTGTTCCTGAAAAAGAAGATACATGCTGTGGAATCTACTAAAGATTCTAAGGAAAAGATTCTAGGGATTTGAGTGGTCTGGGTATCCAAGTCACTAGCAACCTATCTATTGATTGTTACAATCTTTTCTTATGACCCATCTTTTTCTTATGTTTACGGACTCATTGTTTCTCCTTGTGTCTTCACTAGACACTCATCCTCTTTGTCCTTCTAATTCTTTCACCTTCACTCAGAACCACAGGGAACTACTTGGAACCCTTTGGAACCATGTTTACCAACTTCATCTTCATCTGAAACCACAGGGAACCACTTGGAACCCTTCAGAACCATGTTTACCCACTTCATCTTCACCCAGAACTACAGAAAACTGCTCACAACCCTTTGGAACCATATTTATCATTTATTCCTTTAAACCCTCATCATCTCAGAACCATGATGGACTATATTCCTCTCCTTGACATTGCCCTGTTGATGCAATGCCCTGTTTCCCCTTACTCCCATCATTTAGTCATGATACTGCAGCCATAGCTTTA
>JBBPLF010000700.1:0-17567 GCA_038089615.1 Aureoboletus auriporus
AACCAATGCATGTCAACGAGGAACTTCAGTCAAGTTCTCGTTGAGTTTTCCCCTCAATCCCTCTTGTCTCTTAGTCAGTATCGACTGTGTGCGCCTGTGTCCAGTATTGGATTAGGGTCGACAACAGGTATATGGAGTCATTAAAAAGCAAGAATGAAGAATAGTGTAAGAATGAAACTATACTAAAAATAGAAGTCCGGAGGAATAGAAGTAGGAAGAACACAGGAATGCGCTGGAGTTGTCAAGGAATGATTGGAGGGGTGATTGGAAGATTGGAGTTGGACTTGGCGAATATTTGGGATATGACACTTCAGCTAAGAGGTCAGCGAAGGTTTGGTTTATCAGGGCTTGGAATGTTGCTGGGGAGTTACATAGGCCGAAGAACATTATGGTCAGTTCGAAAAGTCCCATAGGGATCACAAATGCTGCTTTCCATCTATCCTGGGGTTTGATAAGAACATTGTTGTATTCCCATCTGATATCCATTTTGGTGAAGATGGAGGACCCTTTGAGTTGATCAACAAGGTCTGAGGTGAGGGGAAGTGGGTAGGCATTCTTGGTGGTATGGGAGTTTAGGTAGTGGTAGTCCTGGCAAGGTCGCACAGACCCATCCTTCTTTGGTATGAAGAAGAATGGGGATGCTTGTAGGGATTTGGATGGGACTATTTTCCTGGATTTCAGATGTTCATTGATGAAATCCTTGCAAGCATCTTTTTCTTTGGGGTTGAGAGGATATACCTTGGCTACTTTTGAGACAAAGGTCTCATTGGGGTCAATTCCATGGTCAAACAATCGAGAAGGGGGGAGTTCATCTCCTTCTCATTCAATGAAGATGTAGGCGAAGTCTTTGTATTCTGGGGGGAGTGGTTCTTCTTTTTGTGGTTCTTTTAGGGCAATTTTCATTGCAAGAGTTGTTTTTCTGATGAGGGCTTCCACTTTTCTATCCTTTTCTCCCACAGTTTTGCTATCTTTTTGTCCAGATCCAGATCTAGGTATTGAACAAGATATCTTTGGCATATGGCTTTGGACGAGTCATGTCGTGGGGTTTTGGGTTTGTCTGGGAGGATCACCTCTCCCATTGTCCAGTTGATCATTGGGTTGGTTTCTCGGAGCTATGTCAATCCAGGGATCCTCAATCAAACAAAATACACCAAAAAAGTGGTTGACCACTTTGGTCAAGAGAACTGCAAAGAGACCACAGTACCTCTACCTACTGGCTATTTGCCAAGACCTAACTCTGGTAAAGCATCTTCCTCACTACACAGTCATTACCAGTTGATCATCGGATCACTGCTTTACATCATGCTTGGAACATGACCTGACATCACATACTTTGTCATCAAGATGTCACAGTATTCTTCCAACCCTACAGAAGAACACGTGCAGAAGGTGCTACACATTGTGTGCTATCTATCCCATACTCAATCACTCTGCAATGTTCCTTGCAAACGGAATAGTCTCTTGGCTTTCCAGATGACAGAAGTGTGTGAGACTTTGGCTCCCCATCCTGCTGAGTTCACCATGTGTTTGGCATTCCTCCACCCTCAATAGCATCCTATGCATTCCAGTACAGGATTAGCTTGCTGGCTTTGTCGAACCCAAGGAGCCGTCTTTGCAACTCCTTGCTATCATTCGATTCCTCAAAGAAGCACTTGAGGATGTTTGGAACAAATGGGGGAGGGGTTGGTTGGGTGGAATACAGTATCAGAAGGGCTACTAGAGCTGACTACAAAGAATATTTTGTGAGTGACAACTATAAAAAATCATTTCTTGAAGGGCATATAGTCTCGATTGATATCTTGCACAACCAATCTTTCAGCCATGTATCAGCCAGGCAATGGCAGAGGAACTTTGCAAACACTTCAATTTTGCATCCTCTATAATGGAGGAGCATATGGAGTGCTAATTGAGTGATCTTGGGGCCAATGGCATTCAATGCAGTAGAATTTATGTGTGGATGTGAAAGGTAGGGTATTATATGTCAAAAATAGCAACTATGATATATATGATGGTCTGCCTAAATGGAAACAGCTGAGGTGGACAATCAGTGATGATGCCAATGCCAGCTTTACAACCTTGTACGATAGGATAATCTAGCCGGTGTCATCCCCTGGGCCCTTGTCACCTGATATTTTTTCCCATGCTACAATGCATTGATCCTTTAAGTGAGCAAATACTGCTGACTGTTTGTGGGCATAGCATGCAGGTCCAGCCTGATCCAATTCTTTGGCCACAAATGCTAACTTATGCCATTGATTGGCTTTGAACCAGAAGAAATTTGTAGTCCATTGGAATTCTGCTTGTAAAAGTTGGACTTCCTTCAACCAGCATGATTTTCTTGCTTTTGCACAAATCCAATGCACCCAATAAACTACTCATATGGATCAGTAGTTTATGCAAAATCTCTTGGAACCACTCACATTCCAACATGTTTTCATCTGCATCTGTGTCCTTTGGAATATCCATGGGCCAGAACCATGCAAATGAAGTGTTTCTCAGTCCCTGTGAACGATGCAATGCTGCCAGGGCTTTGACTGATAAGTCATCATCCTTAAGTGTCTGATATTTCTCAAGCATGGATGTATTGGCCTCAAGATCAATCATGGCTCTTCTCACTTGATGGTAGATGTGCGGATGCTTCTTCAATGTTGAATTTAACACATCCACCTTATTGTATGCTCAGGTGGTTTTCCTTTGACTATTTGCTTGCCCGACATCCATTCCGAATAGCACAGCTTTGTCTGCCAACCCAATATGGATTTCTGAGAGCATATTATTTGTTTGACTGATTTGCAGCATAAGCTCCTCATGAGCCAGATCAGAAATCCCAAGCTTCTCGCATTTTGCACAGCCTAATGTGGATGGAAGTGGAATCAGCAACGTCTCAAGCCACTGATTGCCAAAGATTATGGAAAGATCTTCATCATCAACATCATCATTGGTTGGCTATACATTCTCCCACTCATCATCAATGTAGTCAGTGCCTAGGAAAACTTCTACATCTCTGAGGAAATTCCCAATGTCAGTCATCAGCTGATCCAACTTTCAGGCCACTGACAGCTTTTGAATGTTGGTTACATGCTGGGTCAGTTTTTGAACCTCTTTTGTGAGCGGCTGCTGTGCAACTTGGAGCTTCATCTCCATTGCAATCCATGTTACTGATCTGTGTTTTGAGGCATCCTTGCCCTGCTTTGCTTTCAAGAGATCCGCAGTTTTTGCATGTATGAGCAATTGATGTCATAGAAGTTTATGACCTGAGTAATGTTGCTCATATTGTAGGTGAGAGCATTCATGAATAAATAATTCATGTTCACCTGTCTAACAGAAATTCAGGTCCAATGAGATCATGGCAACTGGTCCAAGGCTGCTTACCTTGTTGAAAGTGCTACATATTACAGGAGTAGAATAGACCTGAGGGAGGAAGTATTAGCTCACCAGTTTAGATAAACATTGAGGTAAGTGACATGATATGGTAACTGGATAAGTTGTTATTAGAACTCAGATGCTGAGTTTGAATATATATACTACAGGTTCGCTTATGTTATACTACTATATGTGGTAACCTAATGTACTACAGTACTTTTAGTATATATCTTGAACAGTAATAGATACATATTCAACACTCCTCCTTGCTAAGCAGCTACTCCGAGCATGTAAGCAAATACAGTACTATGACTGTGGTTTGTCATAGAACTCAAGGCCTAATTGTTTTTGGCACTGAGTGAGCGCATCCAAACCAAGATTCTTGGTAAATATATTGGCAGGATTTTTAGTACCCTCAATGTAAAAGATCTCAATGAGGCCTTCCTTGATATAGTCGTGGATGCCATGCCATCGAAGACCAATGTGTTTGGAGCAGCTTTTAGTGACTGGGTTTTCAGCCATGAATATGGAATCCTGGTTGTCACCACATATTGGAATAGGGGTCATTAAATAACCCAGCTCTTCCATGATGGTGCGAATCCAAATGACTTGCTTGCTACAGTCAGATAACACAACATATTCAGCCTTAGTGGATGAGTATGCCACCCGAGATTGTTGGTGAGATTGCCAGCTGAAGATGCAGCCTGCTAGTTTAATAAACCAGCCTGTTTGCGAGCATCTAGTGTTTGGATCTGATGCCCAATCAGAATCAGTATAAGAGATTAGGCCAGCTTTAGTAGAACCATCAAATACAAGGGAGTAATATTTAGTCCCAAGTAGATAGTGGCATATATAGAATGCACAATCACTGCAAATGCTATATCAGGATGAGTCCCAAGTATAAGGTACAGGAGCAATCCAATCACTTGTTGGAAAAGTTATCTGATTTTGGTGTCTACGACACCTTTGTGAGCCTTTGGGTAATAACCCTGAGGGAGAAGGGTAGGAGCCACATGAGTGTTGGTAAGATCAAATCTTTGGAGGATTTTCTCTAAATAGGCGCATTGATCAATGAAGATCTTGTTGCTGTCTCGTCGGATGTTCATGTGTAAGAACTCCTTTGCAGGATCTAAGTCTTTGCATTCCCAGTGCTTCATAAAAGCAGCTTTAATCTCTCTGATGGTCTCAATGTTTGGGCTGCAGAACAGCACATCATCAACATAGATGATTGCTACAATAGTGGAGGTCCCATTCTTCTTGTATAAGAAGATACCAGCTTCAGACTTCAGATGCATGAATCTGAGATCTTTCATGGACTCATTAAGAGTCTCCCACCAGGCGAGTCCAGCTTGTTTAAGGCCATATAGGGCACATTGTAAACAGAGCATTTTATGCTCTTGCCCCTCGACTACAAAGCCATTGGGTTGCTTCATGTAGATCTCTTCATCTAGCTTGCCATATAAGTAGGTGTTTTGTACATCGAGTCCCTCAATGTGCCAGTTCTCAAGGGAGGCCAGTGCAAGCATTAAGTGCACCATCTCAAACCTTACGACAGGGGAGAATATATGATTGAAGTCAATACCTTCGACCTGAGAGAAGACTTTCGCTACAAGGCAGGCGTGTTTGTGGCCATCGGGTTTGATGTCAAAGACCCAGCAATTGCTAATAACTTTGTGGCCTTTTGGCACATCAACTAGCTCAGTCTTGCATGCAGCTCTCCATTCTTTTTGTTGGTCTGGAGGTAGGGGTAGATATATCCCTTAGAGTCCATTCGTGGTATGGTTTAGTTTCTGCAGAAACTGCGGGTAATGCCTTTGATAATAAAAATGTGGCCAAACCAGATCCCCCCTCACGACATAGTTGTTTGACATCATCCTTGGTTTCAGCAGTGGGATCAGAGGGGATGGGTGTGTCAGGAAATTGGCCAGGCAGCTGCTGTTGTGATGAAGGGCGGCAATCCTCATGCTCAATGTTGTTAATGCTGGGTGTTGGAACGTAGCACAGCAAACACTTGAAGTAGTTTGAAGACTTGTTGTGGGCAAAGCAAAGAGAAGAAGTGTCTCACTACCCAATGTGCACACTTGGGGCTTGTGGATGTGCTAAGTAACAATGCTGGATTGCTTAGAACTAGCTAGGGAATACAGGTGGGATCGAGTAGCTACTTATACAAGTTATGATACTGCATAATCCTATGTGTGCAGTAAGGGCTATGTTACTGCATACTGCATAAGGCATGGTGCGCAGTATCATGGCTATGTGAATAAATAAGAGATCATGAGTCATCACATAAGGAGAGTGATGATGAGGAGGAATTGGTCTGTTACATAAGATAATTTGGTTCCGGTCAAAAGCGAAGGTGTTAGACAAAAGAACAAAGTGTAAACGTGGTTCCGAAGGGTTTTGAAGGAATCCCCGTGGTTCCAGTCAAAGTCAAGGGGTGTTAGGCAAAAGGACAAAGTGTAGATGTGGTTCCGAAGGATTCCAGTTCAGAACCAGAAAGGCTAATGAGGAAAGGAAGACAAGTGTCTGGCAAGACACAAGGGGAAACAATGAGTCCATAGACATAATGAAAAGATGGGTTATAGGGGAAAATCATAACAAACGTCACAGACTTGGTTGATTGGATGATGGTTGTCACCATATACATTATCTGATCTGATAGGGATTTTGCACTCATGGCCAGATCAGTGTGGAGCAGCAGGGACAGCAGGTGGTGGAGGGTGATGCTTCTTAGGTGCTGGAGGCTGCCTAGGAGCAGGGGCCATTGGAGGCATTATAAAATGCGATGGTCCAGGATTGGAGGTGTGAGATGCAGGACAATCTTCCTCAGATTGAGGGTCATCTTGAGTGGTCACAGGGAGTGGAACCTATGAGGCAGATGGTTCTTCTCCAGATGATTCTTGGAGAGTGCATTTCGGCTTAAGGGCCGATCCCTTGCACTTTGGGAACTGCGCTTCCTCAAAAGAAGCCTGTGCAGAGGTGAAGAGGACGTTGTTGGGTGATCACATGAAGAGGTAGTTAGCCTCATTACCCAGAGCAACACCTAAGTACACCATGAGTTCTGACTTAGGGGCAAGCTTGCCCAAACATCAGATGGAAGGAACACATTTGCTGTGCAACCAAAGATGTGCAAGTGGTCCACTCAAGGCTGCTTGCTATGAAGTGCTTTGAAGGGTGTACACCATTGAAGGTGGAATAGGGGTGTGCAGTTGTAAATATGGGTCACATGAGCAACCACGAATTCCCAATAGCTATCAGGCAAGCATGCCAAATGGCGCATCGCCTCAGCTTTGTCCATAACAGTTCACATGAATCTTTCTGCACATCCATTTTGTTGTGGAACATGGGGGGCACTATTAAATATTTTAATGCCCTCCTCTTTAAGCATGTCATCATAGGTGGCTGATTTGTATTCACCACTGAAATCAGACATCCAACCCTATACTGACACTTTGAACTGCATCTTCACCATAGATAAGAAGTGGTGGGTTGCCATCAATGCAGCACCTTTAGTGTGCAAAGGGGTTGTCCATGCCATCAAGGTGAAATCGTCAAAGAAGACAATTATGTACTTGTTCTTGTGGTGCGAGTCGGTTGGGAAGGATTTAATGTCCAAGTGGACAAGCTCAAAGGCATGCTTAGCATGAATGTTTGATGAGGGGAAGGTACATTGAGGCTGTTTGCCTTTAGTGCAGCCAGGGCAGACCAAAGTCATTGTTTTTGGGATTGTGAAATCCAGAAGCCCGGTGGTATGTTGCTTCACTTGTTTGGCAACCTCTTTTGAAGGGTTGAAGGGTGACCCAGTCATCTATGGACTGTTTCATAGTTGATGGTCGCATGGGTGGAGCTGATGACAGGGGATGCTTTCAAAGTGTACATATTTCAGCCTAATTGACTGGTAATGAAGGGTGCTAGCATAGAGCCATCACCATATGTCACAGTGATTGCGTCCATCTGACCATGTACTGTTATACTTGGCTCAGGTAGAGACAAATGTAGACTTGGTCAAGATGAAGGTTCTTTCAAGGACGAAGATTCGTCAATGATAGGGTCAAGGGTTCAAGGGTTCTTCCAATAATAGAATGATCGTTGGTGGTTTCAAGGTTTTGAGGGAGCATTCACTCAGAGTAGAATGAAGACTACAAGGGAGACAAGGGATCCCAGGGATCAAGAGACAATGACAAGGTATGATGCTATTCCAGGTAGGTCAAGCATAAAGTACATCATTGGTATCAGAGGATTTATATATGGAAGTAAAAAGGGGATTGCTAAGCAATAGAATGCGAAGGAATCCCGAGGAATGTTTAGTAATACACAGCAAACCAGAAGAGGAAGTGAAGGTGTCAAGCAGGCTGTACAGCAAGACACGTGTCTGATAGGAGCGTACAATGAGATAATTGAGATGACAGGATGTCTGATAGGATCATCGAAAGAAGTAAGTAAGATGACAAAGGAAAAATGAATAGGGGTGAATTGTAACATTACCCCCCAAGTACATTCAAAGCTATGAAGAGAATATCAAAATAAAAGAGTTAAAAATTATAGTCCACACCTGGTGATCCTGTGATGTTTGCTATGGCAGTGTCATCCCAGACATCATCACCATGATCTTTATTGGCATAGGAGGTGGAAGGAGAAAGGGATCTGGTCTGTTGATGAGGTTGGACCAAGGGACAGTCAGTGTTACAATTCATCCCTATTCACTTTTCCTTCTTGTCATCCTGCTTACTTCTTCAACCGTTTCCATTGGATGTTTCGTCATCTTGATTACCTTTACACACGTTCCTATCGGACACATGTCTTGCTGTATAGCCCACTTGACACCATTGTTTCCTCTTCTGTCTCACCTGCTGTGTATTACTAAACATTCTTAGGAATTCCTTTCCATTCTATTGCTTAGTAATTCCCTTTTCTCCTCTCTATATAAATCCTTTGATACCAATGATGTACCTCACGCTTGACCTACCTGGAATAGCATTATACCTTGTCATCGTCTCTTGATCCCTTGTCTCCCTTGTCTCCCTTGTAGTCCTTGTTCTACTCTGAGTGAACGCTCCTTCAAAACCTCTGAAACCACCAACAATTGTTATATCATTGGAAGAACCCCTTGAACCCTTGACCCTATCATCGACAAACCTTCATCTTTGAAAGAACCTTCATCTCGACCAGGTCTATGTTTGTCTCTACCTGAGCCAAGCGTAACAAAAGGTCAAGCATGCTCTAAACAGGCTACCATTGTTGTAAGCCTTTTATCACCATTTCTCACTGACAACCCTTGATTGACCCTCATTGGGGTCACCACTGAAACCCAATTCAAGAAGCTACTTCTGAACCTGAACCTGAACCCTCTTTCTCCAATCTTGAAGGAGAGATTGACCTAGATATCACCCTTTTAACCACACAGGAACAAAGGGAAGACCTTGACTTAGCTCATGCTCTATCTGCCACCTTGACAATTCCATGAGTACCCACACCACCGTCTCCAACCCCGGTCGCCCCCAGAACTAACCTTTTTATCCTACCTTCACCTTCACCACCTTCTTCCCCAATCATGTCCACCACCCCAAAGCCCACCGAACTCCATATTGGAGTACCTGAATCCTTTGATGAAAGCCCTGCCAAAGCAGTGGCATGGTTAGATGCAGTAGTATTCTACTTTTATGTCAACAACAAAGTCTATGACTCTGAAGCAAAAAGGATTGCCTTCGCCTTATCCTATATGACAAAAGGGACTGCCGCCACTTGGGCAGCCACCTTTTGTCAGAAAGCCCTGAGCGGAGTGACCCCTGACCTAGGAAAATTCTCCGACTTTCGAACCTTGTTTGAACAATCCTTCAAGAAGAAGGACACCACCGAAACAGCCATTACTTGGCTTTCTACCTATTGCATGGCTGACAATGGAGACCTCTCTGACTACATCGCCAAATTTCAGAACAATGTCATTATTTCTGGAGTTACTGATGACAAGATCCTAAAGTCATTCTTTGGTGCAGGACTCCCCATTTCCTTATCTGAGAAAATCAGCGAATCAAACAAAGATACCAAAACAATCCAGGATTGGTATAACCGTGCCTTAGAAATCCAAACCAGGAAGGACATCACCAAAGCCTTCATCCAACAACATTGCAATAAAACCACCACTCCAACCTACACCACTCCTTTGTACTCTTGTACCCAAGTCAAACCACATGATCCAGATGCCATGGATGTTGATGCCATTCGAGTCTCCAAACTCACTCCAGAAGAATGCAAACATTGCAGAGAGAAAGGACTCTGTTTCCATTGCAGGAAACCTGGACACATGGGAGGAAACTGTCCTCACTTTGCCAAAAAGGAAACCACCGTCAAGAAAGCTACCAAGTAAGAAGAAATTCCCAATCTCATGGACATCGACAATGAAGAAAAAAGTGTCCGATGAGTGTCTTTCACTCCTTCGGATTTTTGAAAAAGGGAACTTGATTGACGCAAGTCTCCCCTACCCTTAGATACAATGCTGTACATGTACAATCCTTGACCAAATCTATGCAAATCCTTGTCCAGATTGTCATCCCATTGCATACCCTGCAAACCATTGAAACCCATGCCTTAGTCAATAGTGGAGCTGATATCTCCTGTATCAACCAACAATCCATGCAGAAACACAGATTACCAACTACCAAACTCCTAAAACCCATCCACATATGAAACACTGATTTCTCTTTTAACAACAATGGAGAAATCTGATACACTTGTGATCTCTTCCTCATAATTGAAGGTATTACCCAGTGAACCACCTTTCATGTCATGTCTTGTGAATGAGATAACATCATACTCGGACTCCCATGGCTCAAAAGGACTACATGTAATCCCATGGTTGATTGGGCAAAATGAACGCTTTCCCTTGACAAATCCAAGGATCTCTTCCATTCTCACATGGAAGATACCAAATGACATGATGCCTTCTACAGGAGAACATCTCCTCCCCCACCGAAACATGTCCATGTTAATACCACCATAGAAGACCATCTTTTCTTGTACCTAAACCAAGAAACCGAATCTCAATACATCTGACGTGCCCTCGACAACAGATTCCTCCACCACATCATTCCCAAAGGATCACCAGTCATCGCCAAGTTAACCACCACCACCAAACTTTGTTCCAAAAATCGGGAAAGTCTATCCCCTCTCTCCTGAGGAACAAAAGGCAACTGAATCGTTCCTCGATGAACACCTCACTTCTGGGAAAATCCACCCATCCAATTCTCCCCAAGCCTCTCCCTTCTTTTTCGTCAAAAAAAAGGATGGAGGTCTTCGTCCCTGCTGAGACTATCAATACCTCAATGAACACACTATTCATGATGCATATCCCCTCCCGCTCATCTCTGACCTCGTCGATAAGCTTCAAGGCACTAAGGTCTTTACCAAGATTGATGTCCGATGGGGATATAACAATGTCTGCATCAAAAATGGACATCAATGGAAAGCCGCCTTTGTTACCCACAAGGGACTTTTTGAACCCACCATTATGTTCTTTGGCCTTAACAACTCCCCTGCCACCTTCCAATGGTTCATGAATGACTCCTTTAGAGACGTGATCTCTGAAGGATGGCTCATCATCTATATGGACAATCTTCTCATCTTCTTCCCCGACGATGACATACACATGGAACGAACTCAATGTGTTCTTCAACAAATGACAGAACTTGACCTTCACCTGAAACTTGAAAAATGTACCTTTGCCACCACCAAAGTCGAATATCTCAGCATGATTGTCAAACCAGGACAACTCACTATGGACCCTGTAAAACTAGATGGAATTGCCAAATGGCCAATACCAACCAAAGTCAAGGAAGTTCATTCCTTCTTAGGGTTCACCAACTTCTATCAGCGATTCATCCCTGACTACTCCACCATTGCACAACCTCTTATCGACCTTACCAAGAAGGATCTCACCTGGAACTGGACCCCCTCATGTCAACAAAGTTTCAACAAGCTTAAAAAACTCTTCTTATCAGAGCCTGTTCTTCATTTATCCGACCTCTCCTCCCCCTTCGCCATTGCCACAGACACCTCAAAGTTTGCCTCCGGTGCCATCCTTCTCCAAACTGATTCAAATGGAGATTGGCATCCCTGTTCCTACTTGTCACAATTGTTCTCTCCACCAGAATGGAATTATGATATCTATGACCGCAAACTACTTGCTGTCATCCGCACCTTGAAATCCTGGCAACACTACCTCCATGGATCACCCTTCCCAGTCCAGGTCTTCACTGACCACAAAAACTTGACATACTTCCATCAACCACAAGCTCTGAATTGATGACAAGCCTGCTGGCTTCTCAACCTCGCTGACTTCAACCTCAAAATGATCCATGTCCCAGGCAAACTACTCGCCAGACCAGATGCCCTTTCCTGCCATCTTGATCTCATCCTAGACTCCTTCTCCGAAAATGATGCAACGACCCTACTTCCTCCTTCCCTCTTTGTCAACCTCATCAATACCTCACTCTCTGAATGCATCAAATCCTTCTCTGCATCCAATCCCCTCATTATCCAGGCCCTTCAATCCATGGACAGTGACATTCCCCCTGCCTTCTGCTCTTGTCTCTCTGATTGGCAATCCCTTGATGGCATTCTCACCTACAAAGGTCATGTCTACATTCCTCCTAACAACTCCCTTCATCATTCTGTCCCCACTTGCTACCACAACCATGAATCTGCTGGCCACCCTGGTTTTCTTAAAACCCGTCAACTTGTCTCCACTGAATTTTGGTGGCCTGATCTTGCCTCTTATGTCTGCAAATATGTTGACAGTTACGCCACCTGTCAACAGAACAAAGCAAACACACATCCCACATGTCCCCCTCTCCTCCCAATCCCATCCTCCGCCTCTCACCCCTTTCAACAGATTTCCTGCGATCTCATTGTCAATTTTCCTCCCTCCACTGGCTTCAATTGTCTCTTGGTAGTGGTCAACCATGGGCTTATTAAGGGGGTAATTCTTTGCCCCACCAAGACAACCATCACTACCAAAGGAATCACCACCCTCTTTTTCCACAAAGTCTACAAATGATTTGGCTTATACAACAAAATCATTTCTGATCATGGTCCCCAGTTCGCCTCATCCTTCGCAAAGGAACTCAGAAAACTCCTTGTCTATAACCTGTTCTTGTCCACTGCTTATCACCCGCAATCTGATGGCAAAACTGAATGAGTGAACCAAGAAATCAAAACATATCTCCACATCTTCTGCGGAAATAACCCCACCTCATGGTCTGATTCTATCTCCCACACCGAATTTGCCCACAATCACCACTCTCACTCCATCACCCAACAGTCTCCATTCTATCTTATGATGGGATATGAACCCCATGCTCTACCAACCATCCTCCCAGAAACCACCCTTCCCACTGTTGAAGAACAACTGAAAACCCTTACTGCTGCCCACAATGAAGCCCTCGCTGCCCATGAACTAGCAAGACAAGTTATGGCCTCCCTAACCAGGAAAATGTTCTCCCCCTTCCAAAAAGGAGATAAAGTTTGGCTAGAAGCATGGAACCTCAAGCGATCTATTGCCAACCCAAAGTTCACACCAAACTGAGAAGGACCTTTCACCATTGTCAAGGTTCTATCCCCAATCACATATCAACTCCGACTGCCCCAAACTTGGAAAATCCACCCTGTATTTCATGCTTCCCTCTTATCACCCTATCGCAAAAACGACATACACAGCCCGAACTTTCCAGCACCACCACCTGACCTTATTGCTGGAGAAGAAGAATATGAAATCGAGAAGATTCTATGCCACAGAGGAACTCCGTCCCGTTGGTCCTTCCTGATCTGATGGAAAGGATACACAGCCAAGGATGACTCATGGGTTCCTGAGTGTGACTTGAAACATGCAAAGTCCACTCTCCTTGATTATAAAAACCGTCACCCTTCCACCTTCCAGAAAAATGCTTTGTAAACAAAACTTCAAATTCCAACCTGGACTCCCTTTCTACAAATTCTTCTTTCTTTTTCACAACAACCTTCCACTGTCTCACCCTCTTGAACATCAATACTTTTGCAACAAGAAATATAACAACTGTCCTTGGCACTATGAATCGTGATTTATCATGCCTATTATTTACTCTCACCAATCTACTACCCCAGTCCCCTCTGTTTCCGTTTCTTCCATTACTATACCTTTGTCTGACAGAATTTCTTCCCATCCTCCCTCACCCACACCCCTTGAACTGTGGGGCACCGAGTCTTGGAGCTCCACCACTACCGATACCCTTCCCACACCAACCAATAAACCCGTCCAATCTGTCGATCTTCCCCTCTCTGCCTTCCATACCCAGGAGGTCCCTACCACCACAACCCTAGACTTGATAGCCAGACAGATCTCCAATCCCCAAATGACCATTTACTTTGGAAGTCATTTTGACATGGAATCCCCGCTGTGGAACCTCCACCAAGCCTTCCTACAAATCCAATGACTCGCAAATCTACTCTCTTTAACATTGTCCAATGAAAGCATCGCCTCTCGTATTGGTATCCTTCGACAAATCCAAACCCAACTGAGGGAAACCTCCTCTCGACTCTTCATCAATTACAAATGCCCCTCGCCGTCTCTGAAATTGACTGCTACCACCACCAATTAGGGGAAGTACAGGCTCGACAGGAACAATGCACCAGTACACCCACACCCATCTTCCCTCCTCCTTCCCCAGTTCCATCTACACCTTCTGTGTCGTCTGCCGATTTCACTGTTGAAGAACAACGAGAGGAACAAATGGCCATCACCATCGCTCACCATCTCCTCCCACCTGGTTTCCAGATGTTCGCTGCATGGTGAGATGCAGAAGGACAACGTCCTCCCTCCAATCCCACTGACCACTGCTTTCACTGTAAACGAAATGGTCATTTCATGGCCAACTGTCCTGACTATCGTTGCCACCATTGCCGACTCATCCAACCAAGACATGTCACCTCTCATTGTCCCTGGTGTCGTTGTTCCCCACAAAACTCCTTCTCCTCCACGACCAGTACTTCCTCTACCTATTCCTATTCCTCCTCCACATTTCTACATTCCTCGCATGATTTCTGCAAACGCATCTGCTCCTTGTCGCCATCATTGTACTTGGAGATGCAGCAGATGGTATTCAAACTGCCCCCTTGTTCAATCCCATCAACGATCACGGTCTCCCTCTGTTACAAACTCCTCTTACGCTGATGAAGAATATGGTGATGATGTATGGGATGATACTAATGTGGCCAATGTTACTGGTTCACCGGGTGTGGACTATGATTTTTAATTCTTCTTCTTATTTGTTCTCTTCGTAGCTTTGAACATACTCCGGGGGTAATGTTACGATTCACCCCTATTCACTTTTCCTTCTTGTCATCCTGCTTACTTCTTCAACCGTTTCCATTGGATGTTTCATCATCTTGATTACCTTCACACATGTTCCTATCAGACATGTGTCTTGCTGTACAGCCTGCTTGACACCATTGTTTCCTCTTCTGTCTCACCTGCTGTGTATTACTAAACATTCTTAGGAATTCCTTTCCATTCTATTGCTTAGTAATTCCCTTTTCTCCTCTCTATATAAATCCTTTGATACCAACGATGTACCTCATGCTTGACCTACCTGGAATAGCATTATACCTTGTCATCGTCTCTTGATCCCTTGTCTCCCTTATCTCCCTTGTAGTCCTTGTTCTACTCTAAGTGAACGCTCCTTCAAAACCTCTGAAACCACCAATGATCATTCTATCATTGGAAGAACCCCTTGAACCCTTGACCCTATCATCAATGAACCTTCATCTTTGAAAGAGTCTCGACCAGGTCTACATTTGTCTCTACCTGAGCCAAGCATAACAAAACCTGAAGCCACAGGTTTAAGGGAGAAACAAAGTGTGGAAATACTCACACTTCAAGGTGGAAAAGCTGTGGGTAGTAACCAAGAATATAAGAGCCTCTGACTAGAGAGTCAGAGGTAGTGTAGTTGGGTAAAGGTGTGGAACAGCTCAAAGGTGTAGTGGCTCCAGTGAGAAATCACTGTATAAAACTCTAAAGAAAAGGGAAAGGATGGCCAGAAGGGCCAGCCTTATATATGTCTACAACAGTGGCTGTACCTCCTAAATAAGCTATGTGATATATGAATATCAACCAATAGCAATAAAGACTTATGCAGAGTCTATAAAGACATCCAATAGCATAAGTTGCTCTTATCTATGATATCATATAGGATATAAGAAGTCATAATGAATAGCATAAAGGCCTCAATGTCACATGTGATGACATCATGGTTTAGACCCTGTACATAAGCAAATATGTCAACAGGTCTGAATCTCTGATTATGTACACAAGTGAATGTGTCATGCAATCAGGTGACATGTCATGTGACAGGCCTAGAATCTTGGTTATGTAATATGAAATGCAGAATGTGAATACCAAGATTCTCAACAATGACCAGTATTCTGCTACATAGCCAGAATAATAAGTGTGTTACACAATGTCATCAATGTTGTAATAGTTTACAGCACTGGTAACAACATTGTACACAACTTACAAATTTTAGTTGGTTGCTACAGCCACCATTTCTTTTTCCTGATGTACACATCAGCATCAAAAATGACCACATCAGCATCACAGGGGACACTAGTTCGTAGTGCCTGACACTAAAGCATATTGTTTAGGATACTAGTCCACAGTGTGATAATTTTCGGGAATAAACCCAAACGTGGCAGGTAAAGGGATTACAAAGTGTGGGAATACTCACACTTCAGGTGGAAATCCTGAGGTAGTAATTGAGAGTATAATGAGCCTCCGACTAGAGAGTCAAAGGTAGTGTAGTTGGGTGGAGGTGGAACAGCTCAAAAGTAAAGTGGCTCACAATGAGAAAGCACTGTATAAGACTCTAAAGAAAGGGGAAAGGATGGCCAGAAGGGCCGTCCTTATATACATCTACAGCAGTGGCTGTACCTACGAAAAAGGTCATTGGGATATAAATATCAGCCAATGAGAAGAAGGGGGCTATGGTATCTATGAATAGTAATCAATAGCGTAAAAGACTTATCCAGAGTCTATAAAGACATCCAATGGCATAAGTTGCTCTTATCTATGACGTCATCTGAATGCAATATGATGCCATAATGAATAGCGTAAAGGCCTCAAAGTCATGTGTGATGACTAAGTGGTCTAGACCCTATACATAAGTGAATATGTCAGCAGGTCTAGTCTCTGATTATGTACACAAGTAAATGTGTCATGCAATCAGGTGACTTGTCATGTGACAGGCCTAAAATCTTGGTTATGTAATATGAAATATTAAATCCGAATACCAAGATTCTCAACAATAATGTGATTGACATTGTTGAATAGTATCTTTTGTTGTTGTTGTGTGCGCCATCTGAACTTGGGCTGCAAAACCTACTAGTAGTTTTTCAGACCAGTTGTTTTTTCCATACAGCTATCACAACATTCAGGAGCCACCATGCCAGATAGCGAACCCTTGCCATGTCTTTTGAGCAAACGGTCAAATGTTGAATTAAAATGGCATCTGCAGCTAGAGGTCGGCCCCTCTCCTCATTACATGAGCGATATCTACCATACATGTGACTAGATTGCTTACAGCCTTCCTTCAATCTGATGATTCTCCTGAAACACTTTACATCTTGTGTTGACCCTTCATGACTTCTCTATCTTTGGGAATTTGGTCTTTCCTGGAAGCTTGAAACACAAATTTACTACTTAGTGGGAAACCATACTCCAAGACGAAGAAGTTGTACTACTCTAATAACTTCAATCAGCAACACCTTGTCTTCACCTAGGAAGTAGTCATGTGGGGGATGATATGCTCTGCCTCGCTTTAATTAGTGAATGTATTTTCTCATGCTACTATGATCATGATCTTGGTGTCCATGCCATGTTTATTGTCGACAACCACCAATATATATCCTCTGAGTACTACTAAAAATATGGTTTCGGATGAGTGCCCCCACTGGATCTTGGTTTGATCAAAACAATCTGACCACCCCATACTGATATCGTTTCTTGGCTGCCACTCACTCTGGAAATTGTTGAGAATCTTGGTATTCGGATTTAATATTTCATATTACATAACCAAGATTCTAGGCCTGTCACATGACAAGTCACCTGATTGCATGACACATTTACTTGTGTACATAATCAGAGACTAGACCTGCTGACATATTCACTTATGTATAGGGTC
>JBBPLF010000701.1:0-17566 GCA_038089615.1 Aureoboletus auriporus
TCCCTGGAAAACACAGAGAAAGTGCAATAGATCTGTTATCAGTGATCAGTGATCAAAGGTTAGTCCAGCCTAGTGCAATTCAAGCTGAATTAAAGCTGATATTACCTCAAATAATGGGGTATATGTACACTTGGATTGTACTTTGAAGAGGAAGAATTTAAGGTGTTGAGACAGTGGAAAGATGGCAGGTGCGAATTGTGATGCAATGCTGTCACACTGTCACACTGAGCCGAGATTTCCGATCGGCAGTAGTCTACTGAGGGGACAATGTCTGAGCTTGAAAAACCACATGGTTTGTGTCACCCAAATACAATAGTTTCACATGAATCAAGCGACAGCTGTACTGCCATGCTCACCACTTGCCAGCACACTCACCATGCATTGATTGACCTCCTCAGTCGACAGAGGTGGAATAGGCATCAGCCCACATTCATCCCCCAATGTTCTCCCTTATACTTATAGACTAGCTAGTTTTGCCTGTTTATTGTGCCTTTGGCACAATCATCCTAGTTTTCATTGATATTAGTTCATTTACACTGTTGTGCCTTCAGCACAATCATCCTAGTTTTTATGTCATCTTAGTTTATTTACACTATTGTCCCTTTGGCACAATCATCCTACTTTTTCATTGTATAATCTTTTCATAACTTTCAACTCATTCAAACTTTACATAGTCAAATCTATTCAACCAAAATACATATGCAACAGAATCAATCAAATTTCCAAACTTCTAAATACTTCACTTCAAACTACATTGCTAACTTTGGTATCTTCTTGATCATCCGGAAATAGAACTTTGATGTTTCTGGGATGGATGCAACATGAAAGTGCTACATAAAGTTGTCCATATGAAAAAACAGGTGAACTCAAGTTGATCCCAACATGCTTGAGTGTTTGACCTTGAGATTTGTCGATTGTCATTGCATAGGCCAGATGCACAGGAAATTGCAATCAACGAAATGGCACAGGTGAATCCTCTAACCCAGTATCAAGAATCATCCTGGGAATAAACACCACATTGTTGTTGCCATTCTCTCCATCCAACACCTTGCATTCCAAGATCCTGTGTGTAGATTTGAAAAGCCTCAATCTGGTTCCATTGTAAAGACCATGGATAGGATCCAGATTTCATAGCAACATCAATGGCACACCATCTTTCAGCTCCAGCTCATGAAGAGGATATCCAGAGGGGCTCAGAGTGTGAAGCACTTCAGGTTGCACATAATCATACTCTCTATCAGTGATGGAGTTTGCACTGAGATAGATCTTCTTCTCCTGAGGTCCAATGGCATTGAGAATGGTGGAATTGATCTCATGAACCTGGGCATTTCTGGAATTCAAGATAGTTCTATCCAAGAGATATTGATCAGGAAGGTTTGGCTGGCCTCCAAGAAGTTGAGAGTAGATGACATTGATGAGAGAGTCCAAATCATCACCAGAGTGCATATAAGCAGGAAGGACCACCTCTCCATCAGTAACTCCAATGTGCAATAGCTATTGTGCCCATTCATCACATTCAGGATCTTGACCAAGGTGCATGTTTTACAACAGATAGTGGATCCTCATGTGTGCCCAGAGGTTGGAGTGAGTGAGAGTGGCAAGTACAATCTATTCTCTTGTACCATGCTGGATAACAGGAAGGATTTGCCTAAAATCACCATCAAACAATATGGTGATTCCTCCAAATGGCTGGTTTTTATTGAGAAGATCTCTCAATGTGCGATTCACAGACTCCACCACATGATGATGCTGAGAAGCTGCTTCATCCCAAATGATGAGAGAGGTCTGCTGAAGAAGCTGGTGATTGAGGTCATCCTTTTTGATATTGCAGGTACTTTACTCATGGCAAGGAATAGGGATTTTGAAGTGTGAATGAGCAGTACAACCACCAGGAAGGAGAAGGGATGCCAGACCAGTGGATGCAACACAGAGAATGATGTCACCTCTTGCACAAACAGCAGCAGAGATCAGCTTGGCCAAATAGGTTTTGCCACAACCACCACCACTATGAAGGAAGAACATGAATCCATTGGAGTTGATGACACTATGCAAGACTGCATGATAGAGAGTGCTTTGTTCAGGATTCAAAGTGGGCAAGGCTCTGTCAACAAAGGCTTGTTGCTCCTGTCTGTCATATGCCCTTTGCTCATTGATGAGCTGGTTTCCCTCTTGATGACTCCAGTTGCTTTGTGGTAGAGGCATGGATGGATAGTCCTGCTGCAAGCTCTTGCCATGTCTCCTGAGATCTTGGGCTATGAGATGCAAGCCATAGTCATGGATCTGATCTTGGGTGGGTTCAAGAATATGGTAATTGTGGATCAGACCATGATGAAGATCATCACAGAGATTGTCTTTGGATGCCTCCCACAGGTGATCAGGATCCACAGAAGCACAATGGACCAGGATAATGACAAATAAATGGCACAGCTGGAATCCCATGCTGAAGTGAGCAGCCTCCTGCAAACACAATGACCATTCTCTGTCATCCTGCAATAGACCATGTGTACGACAGGCCTCTTTGAAGGAATCCTAGAGCTGGCCATTGACAGTGTGAAGATCACCTTTGACCACAGTGAGCAAGAGACGCAAATAAAATGCCTCTCTAACAGTAACAGGAACAAAGTACATGTGTCCAATGACCTTGTATTTTTGACGAACTTTCCATACAGCATCTCTTTTGTTCCAAACAAACCTCTTGGGAAACTCCTGGTACAGATAATCATGGGCTTCAACAGCAATAAAAACAGGATCTTGATTTGCCTTGAACCATCCAAGCAGTTGTGTGTCCTTGGCATTATTGACCACCTCCTCTATTTGAGCATCAACACAATAGACAACAGATTGATGATTTGAATTGGCTGGCCATTTCATGTGCATAGGGAACTCAAAGATGTTGTGACAGGCTTGAGTGGGGGAAATATATCTGGCATCAAGATAGGAGCAAATTTCATCATGACCCTCTGTTTGAATGGTGGCACGATCAGGACCCTTGTAAATGTACTTGTGGATATATTTGACTGCTTTGATGGAGCCACAAACTTCCAGATTGATGTGGCAGTCAAACATCACCAATAGCTCTCTAGGATGTGGAATCACATGTCTGTTGTCAAATGTATCCTGGTACTTTTGAATGGTTCTACCATTTTCAGGGCGAGCATAATCAGGATAGCCATCCTCCTTGATAATGGTATGAGGAGAGAATGGCTTGGGAAAGCACTTTTTGCAGACATTGTTCTCAAGGCATCTTTAAGGAGAGCATGGACCATGAAGCATATATTTGGTGACAGCAGCATGCAATTGGGGATGAAGAAGAGGATTTGGAATTTGGGCTGAGATGATGGCATCCACTTGTTCCACAACACGAATCTTATCTGGTTGCTCCAAGAAGATCAAGAGATGCATATGAGGCAGACCTCACTTTTGATACTCAATAGTGTAGACAAAGCCAGCCACTTGTCCAAAGTAGCCATCACGAATCTTCTTGAGCAATGCTTGCTGTTTGCCATAAAAGATTCTTGAAACCAGATCAGGCCTATCCACAGCACTTTGACCTATATGATGGTTAGATAAATTAATGAGATAGATTGAAAAAGAACACACCTTGGAGCAGATTCTGAGTTATCTTTGGCTAGCTTCCATTGGCAGTCATGGTAAGAAACAGATCAGGCTTTTTATACTCCCTACAAATGGCCAAAGAATCCTGAAGAAGTTGCTGCATATAGTGAGGACCACCCTTGTGAGTTGAGGGAAGAATGACATGTCCAACCTGAGCCAAGTTTTGATCACCTTCACCAGCCAAGTGATCCTGGAGTCCCTGATAGAGATCACCCCTGAGTTGAATTTGATTGTTGGCAGCCCAAGTGAGATTGCATTGATCAATAGAAGCCCAAGCATCACAGACCAGCTGCTGAAACATGAAGAGATTGGGTGGCTCTATTTCTGGTGGATGCACATGCAGCCTATAAGCATACCAAAGAAGCTGGGTCACCTTCTTAGCTCGATGTGGGTGACCATCAGGATTTTGCAATGGAATATCCAAATGCCAGCCTTCCTCTCCATGGGGAAAGAAGAGAACATAGTGAAGAGGGAGATATGATGGATGCAGGTTGCTGATACGACATAAGCCACCACCTTGAAGGTGAAGAACAATGTCTCTATCCACTCTGACATTCTGTGAGCCATCTCCAAGAACAATTGCAGCAATCTCCTCTACAGTGGGAAGGTTGTATCTTCTGGTATCATTTCCTTGTTGCAAATGAAGTCTCATGCGCACATCAGTATGCTCCTCTGGTGGCTTGGCCTACATATATGATGATTTGATTGATGAGTTTATATGCCAGAAAAAAATATAGTAGATAAACTCACCCTTATGATTTCAAAGGCCTGCTTATAAAGTGGAGCATAAGGGTGGCTATCTCTGAGCATTGTATGCAGGTCCAGCAAGATGGCAGGATTGAGTTGGGGATTCCTTTGGACATGTCTATCAGTGGCTTCCTAAGGATCATAGATGTAAAGCTGGGCAAAAGATGGCTGATGTTCCTCTGGTGGTACAAGAGCTCCCATGACATGATGGAATGTGTGGAATGAAGCAGGTCCAGAACCTTGAACAGATTGATTGTCCACTTCAACACCCACAGAAGTAAAAGCTAGAGTATTGTTATATTGGTGAATCTTTTGCTTGAACTGCCTGTGGTCCTGATGATCATCAAACAAATTCTGCAAGATATGTGGCCACTGTTAAATAGCAGGAAGCTTGACTTGACCCTGAAGACAGCACATGCCAAAGTGAAGATGTCGTTCATCAGAGCTGGTAAGCCTTTCTGATTTGAAATGAAGAG
Organism: Aureoboletus auriporus; assembly: GCA_038089615.1. Lineage (NCBI taxonomy): Eukaryota > Fungi > Basidiomycota > Agaricomycetes > Boletales > Boletaceae > Aureoboletus > Aureoboletus auriporus. Next base: position 4,839 of record JBBPLF010000701.1, read on the forward strand.
CATGGCAATGTGGGCATTGGACATTCATTGCTCCTAATGTGTTGGGCTGGATAGGCTCAAAATATGGTCTTCCACCAAGAGGGATAGTGTTAACGCTGGGCGTTGGAACGTAGCACAACGAACACTTGAAGTAGTTCGAAGACTTGTTGTGGGCAAAGTGAAGCGATAGAAGGTCTCACTACCCAATGCGCACACTTGGGGCTTGTGGATGTGCTAAGTAACAACGCTGAATTGCGTAGAACTAGCTGGGGAATACAGGCCGAGACATGTAGCTACTTATATTAACTATATGCTGCATAATCCTATGTGCGCAGTAGGAGCAGTGCTGCAGCGTACTGCGCAGGGCTGAGTCCGCAGCTGTTACGGTTTTCCCTCAGGAACACTCTTTTCCCTATGCGTATGGACTCATTGTCTCTCCTCGTGTCTTCACTAGGCATCTATCCTCTTCTCCCCATTAGATTTCTTTATCTTCATCTACCTGTTGAGTCACGCTTCCTTTACTTGTTGAGTCACCTTTCCTATTTTGGACTACCACTCCTCGTCATCATTCTCCTTATATGATGACTTGTGTTCCTTTAACCATCCATACATAGTTTGTACTGTGCACACCGCCTTACGCAGTGCGCAGCCGTATAGCTTATACTGCGCACACCGGATTACGCAGTATTACACTCAGTATAAGTAGCTACCTATCTCTGCCTGTATTCTCCAGCTAGTTCTACGCAATCCAGCGTTGTTACTTAGCACATCCACGAGCCCCAAGTGTGCGCATTGGGTAGTGAGACATCCTTCTTCTTTGCTTCGCCCACAACAAGTCTTCGAACTACTTCGAGTGTTCGCTGTGCTATGTTCCGACGCCCAGCGTTAACATGCGGGGTCTTTGGTTTATCTGGGAGGACAACCTTTCCTGTGGTCCAGTTTATCGAGGGGTTGGTTTCTCGGAGCCATGTTATTCCTAGGATTAGGTTTTCTTTTCCACAGTTATGACGAGGAATTCTCTCCTCTCGTTTACTTCTCCAATCCAGATGGTAAGGATCACCTTGTGACAAATGATTCCTCCAGAATTTGGAGATCCGTCTGCATTTTGTGCTTTCTTCAGTTTATCCAGTCGGATCTGTTTGTAGCCTTTCTTCTTCACTAGATCGCGATCTATGAAGTCTCCGCTTGCCCCGCAGTCGATGAGGACGAACATGTCAACGATTTGGTCATTTTCTTGTTCGAACAATGAAATAGGAATTCGCATGGATTCACTGTTTGGATCAGACAAGAATACTGGTGCTATTACTTTGGGATTGGAGAGCGTCAACCCTTTCCTCCCATCTAAAAATCCTTCTTTGGGATCTCTTCTTCTTCGACCCGGGTTGTGGCAATGGTTTCCGGTTTGTCGATGTTACAGAGGATGTCGAGTGTGCATACGAGTTCCTCCTCAGTAACACCCCTTTCTCTTAAGGTGTCCTGGTATTCTTCGAACATAGTCTTTCTGACTTGTTCTTTTCTGGCGGGGTTCCTCTGTGGGCGAGGAGGGGCCCAGTTGTTGCTCTTTCCTTGTCCCTCAGGACGTTGGTCTCGGGTGTGCTTCCAAGGGTGGCATCCTACCCGGTGGCATCTAAAACACTTGTCGTTCTTCATGTGTTCGGCCTTCTCTACCGGTGAAAGCTGGGTGGAGTTGATGTGAATGGCATCAACGTCCATAGTGTTAGGGTCTTTGGCATATCTTCCCTTGGTCTGGAAGTCTACTTTTCGCCCTTTCCGCAGGTCCTCTATCCTTTTGTTCTGAGCATGGAATACTCCGGCAAGCCTGAGCGATTCCGAGAGTTTGTCAGGGATGGGGTTGATGAAGAGGATCTTTGTGGAGATGTTGGGGTCCAGTCCTTTCATGAGGTAGTTTATCTTGGTCAATTCATCGTCTATTCCTGCTATGGCCTCCGTGGCCTGGAAGGCAGTGATGTAGTTGGTGTATCCAGCATCGCTCTTCCCTATTTGCACTAACTTGTCTAATTGGTCCCTGGCTTGGTTCTTGTAGTCGAAGGAGAAGAAGGTTTTCTCGAATGACTCCATGAGCTTGTCAAAGTTCAGGTCCTTTATGGTTTTGTTGGCAAGCTGCATATAGATGGATTCCAAGAAAGTGCTTCCTCGACCCTTGCTCATCTTTGCAAGGGTGGTTAAGACCTTAGCATTTTCATTGTAGAATTTTTGGTTCATATTGAAGTAGGTGGTCATAGCCATCTTCCAACATATTGCATCCTTTGGATCTCCAGAGAAATCTGCTAGGAGTCTGGCTTTAAGTTCAATGTCTTTGCTTCCGTGGTCTGACATTTCTATATTGGAGTGAGGTTCTTCGGGTGGTGGGGGTGGCGGTTGTCTATGGATTGGTGGTGTTACGAGTTGAATCAGCACCCAGACAATTCATTTTTCCTTCTTCCTCACGCGATCCTTTACCTTTCATTCGGAGGAGGAATGTCAACACCTCCCCACCCGGAGGAAGACCCTCACTTGTGGAGTCACGCTACCCCTGGTTCCAAACCGGAACCACACCGGAACCAAACCGGAAACACACCGGAACCACACCGGAACCACAAGGACTTCCTTAGAATCCTTCAGAACCACGTTCTACTTTGTCTCACTGTTTAACCTTTCACCGGAACCACAGGGAACCCCTTCGGAACCCTCCGGAACCACATTTCTTACATCATGGACTATTCCCCTCGTCATCTCATCTCCCGATGATGACTCGCACCGATCCAATCTAGATTACCCTGCATTACCCTACGCATTGCCAATACGCAGCACGCGCAGCCCACTGCCCTACGCAGCCCGGATAGCACGCATCACCGCGTTGCACGCATCACCGCGTTGCACGCATCACCGCGTTGCACGCATCACCGCGCTGCACGCATCACCTTGCGCAGCACGCATTGCCCCGCGCAGCACACATAGCTTACGCATTGCTTTACGCAGCACATACTGCGGCTACTGCCTTACGCAGCATCCCAGCCTAGTATAAGTAGTCTACCCTCTTCACTGGCATTTCCCCAGCCAGTTCTACGCACTTGGATGTACTTCTCTCCTCTAGTACTATCCTATGCAATCTCTGGTCTCCCGAAGTACTTGTGTGTGACAATGCTTTGAGGTTCCTCATCACACCCACGTCTGGAGCCACGTATCAAGTGCTCTCAGTTCATACGAAAGCGCTAGAAAGAGCGGTTATATCCTCAGCGTTATTTGTTCTACGATTCGTTTGCACGATCTTACGACGGCAAATCAACGAATCTAACACCTGGGAAGGTGGAGATTGGTCGTGGATAGCCAGACACATTGTCCAACTGAAAAGGAAGGTGCGTCGGAGCGTAGCTTGTCCGCGTGTTTCTTCATGTCCGCCTGGGCCTTCTTTAGGTGATCCAGGGTTGTTTGAAGCTTGGTGGCAAAATCCGTTGCTGCGGGGGAAGAGGAAGTTTTGGGTTCAATACCCATTTGTGGTGTGTAAGTTTTCATCAACGAAAACAGGGAGGTGCCGGTGGCAGAATGAACGTGGTTATTATAACTGAACTAGGCAATGGCTAGCCAAACAGCCCATTCATCTTGTTTTTCGTGGGTAAAAATACATAAAAAGGATTGTAATTCACAGTTCAACCGCTCGGTTTGTCCGTCCGTTTAGGGATGGAATGTCGTAGACATGCGGAGTTCGATCGAAAGCATAGAGCTCAGCTCCTTTGTGAATTGTGCGGCAAATTGCGGGCCGCGATCTAAAACAACAGAGGATGGGAGTCCATGGTGTTTCCACACATTATCCCAGTATAACTTAGCGATTTCCAGGGCTGTCACGGACTTAACCATGGGAACAAACTCGGCTTCTTTACTTAATTTATCGATAATGACTAAGACTGTGTCGAAGCCATTGGAGGGGGGAAGGTCGGTGATGAAGTCCACGGAGATGTCCATCCATGGCTTCGTGGGAATAGGAAGAGGAATGAGTTTTCCACTTGGGTGTTGAGTGGATCCTTTGGCTTGTGCACAAGCCTCACATCTTTTTACATACTCCTTGATGTGATTGCGGAGATTTTCCCAGACGTAAGATCTGGAGATAAGGGCCCATGTGTGGTCCATACCTCCGTGTCCTGCGAATATGGAATCGTGGAAGAATTCCAGGATGTCCTGCCGTAAACGTCCTATGTTGGGAACAAAGATCTTGTCCTTGATGCGGAGGATGCCTTCTTTGTCAACTACTACTCCTTTTGGTAGCTCACTCTCTTTTAGCAAAGCTACCGCCTCTTTTACTTTCTTCTCAAGGACCATTCCAGGATCCGAGATTAAACCTTGTATCCATTCTGGTTTTATCAACATCACAGCTTTGTTATCGTTTTCAATGCCGATCATGTGATCTTCTCGTCTAGAAAGAGCATCGGCTTTTCCCATTGCTGTGCCCCGTTTGTTTACCAGATGGAAATTGAACCTTGTTAGGTATTGTTGCCAACGTGCTTGTCAGCGTGTAAGATCCTGCGATTTCATAAAGTATTGGAGATTCGCATGATCAGTTCAGATCTTGAATTGATGTCTAGCTCCTTCAAGGTAATGCTGCCAGACTTCTAAACCTTGTATTATGGCCAACATTTCTTTGTCGGCGATGGGATAGTTACGTTGTGTGCTATCCATTGTGTGTGAGAAGAATCCCACGGGGTGCCAGCATCCTTCTTTTCTAGCGAGATGACACCTCCTGTGGCAAAGTTTGTGAGTTCGTGTAGTGGTCGTGCGATCGCCGAAAAGTCTTTGATGAATCTTCGATAGAAGTTTGCTAGTCCCAGGAAACTTCTCACTCCTTTTACGTTTTTGGGTGTTGGCCATCCTTTCACAGCCTCCACCTTGCCGGCTTCCATTTTGATGCCGTACTCGTTTACTAGCATGCCCAAGAATTCCACTTCTTTGGCGTGGAACGTGCATTTCTCAGGCTTGATGAAGAGATCGTTTTCCTTTAATCTCCGTAGGACTTCTAAGACGATTTGATCATGTTCCTTGATATCGTCTGATTTGGTAAAGACTATTAGGTCGTCGATGTAGATAATGACCACACTGTCCATATTGGCAAAGATCTCATTCATCATTTGCTGGAATGTACTCGGAGAATTGCACTGTCCAAAGTACATTACGAGAGGCTCGAAAACTCCTTTTGGTGTAACAAATTCGGCCTTCCATTCGTTGCCTTCCTTGATTCTAATATTATTGTACCCCCATTGGAGGTCCATCTTGGTGAACATTGGCATCCTTCAGCTTGTCCACTAGCTGAGAAATGAGTGGTAGTGGGTAACTATTTTTGATAGTCTACTCATTGAGGTATCGGTAATCCTGTACCATGCACTTCTTTCCATCCTTTTTGGGAATGAAGAACACGGGTGCAGCTTGTGATGACTTCGAAGGTCGGATGTATCCTTTCCATAATTGGTCTTCGATGAAGCTGTTGACTTCGTCTACTTCTACGGGTGTCATGTTGTACAATTTGCCCTTTTTGGGGACAAATCCTTTCTTTAAGTCAATTATGTGATCCCATGGTTTTCTAATGGGAAGACATTCCGATTACTTTTTAGAAAAGCAGTCCAGGTATTCGTGGAACTGTGCTGGCACTAATGCCACTGGGTTGTCATTGTCCTTTTTCTTTTCTAAGGACTTGATCGTGTCGTAAGCTCCGTGAGTGATACCTTGTTCTTGTTCATCGAGGGAACATAAAAAGGCACCTCTTTCTGCTAAGAAGTGACACAATGGTGGACAGTGTGAGAGTGTAACCTTGCCGGAGGGCCAGTCTATCTCCGGGTTGTGGGTTTCGAGCCATTTATAGCCGAGAATGATCGAGTTCTTTCCCAGCAATGTGACTTCTGCCACAACTTTCTCATGGTGTCCCTGGTACTGGATGATGAGTTTGCAGCGTGCGTAATACTGCCTCCTTGGTTTTTTGATCTGTCAATGTTAAACATGGGGATCGGGCATGTGAGGGGTTTCATGGGTAGCTTCCTTTTACTAGCCCATTCCTTGTCGACAAAGATGCCATTAGCACTGCTATCGAGCAGCGCTTCAGTAGCATGCCGCTTGTCCTTGGTTGTTGGGTGGAAAACTTCTATCTCCACCAACACTTCTCTTTTTGGCTTTATGGACCTTACTAAGATCTGTTCTGGGGTTTGTTCACTAATAGATAACATAATATTTTTTTCTTTTTTATTAAGGGAATTAAGCCTGCATTTTCCATGCAGCATGCGACTTCTTGTGCCATCCCTTCGGTCTTTGGTAAACGTACAATGGGGATTGTCCTAGTTAGGAAGTCGTCCTCAGGTGACACTCCAATACATCGTAAATAGTCGTATTTATTGTACATAGGGGAAGAACTATTGTGTATAGAGTCCTTAGGGTCCTTTGGCACACAAATACCCGGTAGGTTTATGCACCGTATTCTTTTCCCTGGCTCTTCATTTCCACGACGTATTCATTGTGGAAGTACGCCCTCATCTGAGCGTATTCATCAGAATTGCGGTCGGGAAGACCAAGCTCCTTGGAGTCCTTTTTCAGAGCCTTCTCAAAAGTCTCCATTGTGTGGACCTGCTTAAAGTCCGGGCATCTCCTTGTGTGACCACCTCCAAGGAAGTGGCACTTTAAGCACTCCTTTTTAAGGGAGCGACATTGCTTGGCTTGGTGGCCTTCCTTGCCACAATTGAAACAGCCTCATGTGACTGCTCCTATGTTCATAGGCTCACAACGGCCTGGAAATGTTCGGCTGCCAGAGCCTGATGCTTTTGGGATATAAGGTTCCCTCCTATTTTCAAAGTGGAGCTTGTACTGCTCCACAGTTGTCCCGACTTCTTTAATAACATTGATATAGGAGGTAGGGTCGGTTTGCCTCCTTCCTTGTTCGAAAATAATCCACATTATGTCCTTGCGGGTATTTCATTCTAGAAGCCTTACGGCCTCTGAGTCATCAGGGTTAGCCCTTAGGTAGAGCTGTTCCCAATCTGTCAGGAAGCGCTGTGTGCGCTCCGTGTTTCCTTGTGCTTGCTTTTCCAGGAGCCGGATGGTGATGTAAGCATTGAGGGAGGACTGAAATCTACTTTCGACCTCAAGCTTAAAAGCCATGAAATTGATGGTACCGTAGGTACCGTCAGCAACTTTGCTTAGTTTGACACGGGCCCATGCTCCTGCGCCATTTTTGTCGCCTTCTTTTGGTCCTATTCTCATGAGGACCACCATGATCTTTTTGCCGTCCATTTTGAATGTCTCAGCATTCATTTTAAGGTACATTTTTATTTTGATCCACCAGGTTTCAAACTCGGTGGGTGCACCTGAGAAGTGGCCTGGATCTGGAACCACTTCGACCTTTTTGGACACCTTGAATTCAGTGTTCTCAGGATGCAGGATGGTTAACTCCGCTAGAACAGCCCTTTGTGCAGCTGCAGCTGCTTCATTTTCAGCTCCCTGAGCCCTTTGAAGAGCCTCAGTGGCCCTTTGATTTGCTTGTGCTAGCTGGGCCTGAAGAGACACCAGCAATGCATTCATGTTTGCCAACATAGTGGCGATATCGACAGGAGGATCAATGTTCATGTTTGGAAGAAAGGTGGGTGATTGTGGTGGGGAGTCTTGAAGGAACCTTTCTTCTTCGCTGAGATCATCGGAGAGGGGGGTGGATTGCTGCTGGTGGAACGACAGTTTGAGGTCGTGGGTAGAGGAGGTCTAAATCAATTTCAGACCAATGGGGAACGGGAGCGGGTAAAACTTGTTTGAACTCTGCTACAGCTGCATATGATGCCATAGGCTCAGAGTCCCAGAATATGTCATGTACTTTGATGTAATCTCTGTCAAAGAAGGAGTCGTGTATTGAGGATTCAGCCCAATAAGCCGGGAGGTTTTCAAAATAAGGTCCTTCGAATATGATGACCTTGATGCTCATATATTTTTCCTTAATTAGGCAAGCTTCCCAACCTGTGTCTTCTTCTTTTGGGTAGTCTACTCAATAACCAGTAGATCTATCCCTCGCTTGCGCAAAGCTAATCATATGTGATTATGATGGTAACCATTCTCGCAGGTTACAAGCGACAATCTGTTTATTGTCCAGGATTTATGCAGACAGTGGCCCCGGTGTGCTATGGGCTCAGCAACTTTATCCTTATTTGTAGATGGCAGACGACCATATAACAACATTAACTGGTAACGTTATACCAGACGGGCTGCAACCGTCATACATGCTCTTGGTATAAGAGATTTGTCTTCCGTTGTGCGTACTCACTTTCTTTGTTTGATGTGTTTGGTGTCCTCAAGGACCTTCTTGTATGAAGTGAACTTTAAGATCTAGCATTGCGCCTAGAGGGGTTACCTCTATTAGAGTGTCGGGTGATAGTTGGAGGTCTCGACTTCAGAAGGGGCATGTAGTTGCCACTCGTGTTAACCCTTGCATTCGGGTATGAAACAGCAGTAAAGAGTAAAGGGGTTTGTCGATGTGCGGGTGTGTAAAGAATAGTCAAGTTCTTCTGTTGTCGACCCTAAATCCAATACTGGACACAGGTGCACACAAAAGATACTGACGAAGAGATAAGAGTGATTGAGGGGAAAGCTCAATGAGAACTTGACTGGAGTTCTCCGTTGAGAATGCATTGCTTATATACTGTACAAATGCTGTGCTACTGGTCCATGTGCATGTGGCTATACAAGTCTGCCCTAAGGTATGACATCATAGAATGTTCTGGAATGATTACCTAAGAATGTCACATGACCATGTGAACCAAAGTGGTCTGTGACTTGAAAGATGCTAAGTCCAAAAGATAAAAGATTAAAGGTGATTTGATAAGATAAAATAAGATCATGAAAGATTAGATAAGCATAAAGTTGACAACAGTAGCCATTGATCTCCTTTAGACTCGGTCATCAACTTTCTATTCTACAAACTGCATCACTACCCAGGTGTGTTGTCCTCACATCTCTGTAACGAAACAATTTTTGTAGCCATTGATCTGCTTTAGACTTGGTCATTGACTCTCTATCCTATAGATTGTATATATCACTACCCAGGTAAGCCTCCCTCACATCTCTGTAATGAACTTTCCTTTTTCCCATAGCTGTTCCCTGTTATACAGTGTACCTACAGATTGCAATCAGTACTTTCCCATACACTCGACCATTGACTTTCTAATCTACAGACTGCACCTGGGTGATCCTTGTCCATGCAACCTTCATGTTCCACTAACCATCCTGGATACTTCATGGCCATACCACATTATACAGGATCAAACATTTCGTGCACTGCGCTCTGCGCACTTGGTAAGTGTTAATGCTGGGTGTCGGAACGTAGCACAGCAAACACTCGAAGTAGTTTGGAGACTTGTTGTGGGTGAAGCAAAGAGGAGAAAGATCTCACTACCCAATGCACACACTTGGAACTCGTGGATGTGCTAAGTAACAACGCTGGATTGCATAGAACTAGCTGGGGAATACAGGCGAAGTCTAGTAGCTACTTATATGATGCTAGACATTGCGTAATCCTATGTGTGCAGTAGGGGCTATGCGCGCAGTATAAGCTGTGGTTAGGTGAGTAAGGGGACACGAGTCATCATATAAAGAGAATGATGACGAGGAGAGATGTAGTCCATTACATAAGAAATGTGAGTCGTGACTTGGCAAGTGCATAAGGCGTGACTCAATGAGTAAGGTGAAACGGTGGAACAGTGAAAGAACCTAATGAGGAGAAGAAGATAGGTGTCTCGCAAAGACACAAGGAGAGACGATGAGTCCATAAACATAGGGAAAAGAGGGGTGATAAGGGAAAACCGTATCATTACCCCCTTTGTAATGTTGAAGCACCTGCTCAACGATCTGGTCCCTCGGCATCTCCCTCATTGACCTCGTAGTTGGTGAAATCAAGGTCGTCATCGAGAAAGCCATCATTGTGGTCGAGCCCGTTGTAAACTGGGCAATTGGCACAAATGTGTCCATACCCATCACATTCCCCACACCGCCTTTAGGGGCACTTAGCCTGGACATGTCCTGGGGCGTGTTTATGGCACCAGGGGCAGGTGTACTTTCCACAAAAGATGTGGAGATGGTTAGGTTTTCTGCATTGGTGGCAGCGGAGTCATTTCTTGGGGGGACATGCGGGGATATGGGAAGTGTCGACGTTGATTGGGTGTTGAGAGATACCTGCTCCATCCAGAGAGGCAGATCTAGCTCCTCAAAAGGAATTGAGGAGAGGGTGGAGGGTGTCATCCAGTGTATTCAGAGTTGTTTGGACAAGTCTAGGTGGTAACAGGCTCTCATGGCGAGTACGAGCTCCTCATTGCATGTCCACAGGGGCAGGAGTGGGTGAACGGGTAGCGACTGGAGAGTCCTCTGAAACGCTAGAGGGAGTGGTGGCATGGGTGTCAATCTTAGGGGATTCTGGAATGGAGATTGGAGTGGGAAAGTAGGTTCTTTCAGGAGAGTGGGGAGGTGGGATCTGTAGAATAGGTGAGGGGGTTCTTTCCACAGTTACGGGCATGTCCAGATGGGGATTGAAGGGTATGACGCAAGGGGCGTCTCCTACGTAGATCCTATACTCGTGGACGCTCATAATCTCAAAGAAGGGCTCTACGATGGGTTGGAGCAAGGTTTCATCGATGCGGTCCACTAAATGTCCAAAACCCTCCTTGTAGAGGAGGTTGAGGGTGAGAGAGTGTGCTTCATTCACTCCGGTTTGCATGGTAGATACGAAGTGTTCAGGGGAATCGTGGGGAATGAGTTGTTGGGCAGCGAGGCGGACGATCTGATATGTTCAGAAAAGGGAGCATAAATCTTTGGTTTTCTTATCATAGTTGTAGTGCAGGTCTAATTCCATGTGTATGGTGAGAGCAGGAGTGGTCAGGACAGAGGTGAAGAGGATTCTTTGTAGATGAGGGGGAAGGCAATTAGAGCAGATGTAGTATAGGTAGGGTAACTCAAGGTGGTTCTTCTGGGCCATGAGGGTTTCGTAGGTACCCCTTGCCATGATACAGTTACGGTGGGTGGTCGAAGAGGGGGATTGTTGGGTCATGATTCATAGTGCCAAGGGCAGCCATTATATATTCTGTTGCAGAAGTATTGGTGTTCGAGGGGATGAGATGGAGGTAGGTCATTGTGGTAGAGGAAGAAGAATTGATAGAAAGGAAGTCCTGGTTGGAATTCGAAGTTTCTCTTTCGGAGCATTTACTGGGGGAAATCCCTAGGTCAAGCAGACTTATATTCATCTAGGAGTGTTTGTGCATGTTGGAGGTTTCCCTCTGGTTCCCAGGTATTTTCTGCTGCAGAGTATCCTTTCCAGGATACTAGGTACTGCCTTCTTCCTTGTGTTCCGCAGTATGAGAGGATGGAATCTATTTCATATTCTTCTTCTCCGCCGATCAATTCGGGCGGTGGGTCTGAGAAGTTGGGGCTGTGCTCCACAGTCTCTCGATAAGGGGATAGGAGAGAGGCATGGAAGACATCATGTATTCTCCAGGTGGGCGGTAGTTTGAGGTGGTACGACACAATGGAGATAACCTGTGTGATTTCAAATGGTTCTTCTCGTTTAGGGGACAATTTCTTAGATAGGTATCGCAGTTGAAGGTTTCTTCCCTCCAGCCAGACCTTGTCACCGACTTCCCAGGGGTGAAATTTGGAGGAGGTTTGTTCTTTCATGATCTGTTGGGTCTTTTCATGTGCAGCAAGGGCTTCCCGTCGGGCTTCCTCTAGTTCCAATAGGCGTGTCTCCAGGGCGGGGAGGAATGTCTTTCCGATTGGAGGATAAGAGCATGGTTCATATCCCAGGATGAGAGAGAAGGGGGACTTCAGGGTGGAGGAGTGAACAGCAGAATTGTGGGAGAATTCCGCCATGGTGAGTAGTTCAGCCCATTGTTCTGGGTGTCCATTACAGAATATGTGCAAGTACGTTTCGAGCTCTTGGTTCACTCGTTCGGTTTCCCCATCCATTTGGGGGTGGTATGTGGATGAGAGTTTTAAGTCGTATTTCAGGAGTCTGGTGAGTTCTCGTGCAAAGGCAGATGCAAATTGGGGTCCCCTGTCGGAGATGCAATGGTCATGGAGTCCACAGTGTTGGAATACATTCGTGAAAAATAGTTGGGCAACTCCGGCGGCATCAATGGTTTTATGGCAAGGGATGAGGATTACCCCCTTAGTAAGTCCATGGTCGACCACGACCATGATGGAATCGAAGAAGAGAGAAGGAGGGAGATCAGTGATTAGGTCAACTGAGACCTGCTGGAAGGGGCAAGTGCAAGTGGAAGGAAGGGGGGTCAATGCCGGTGCAGTGGGATGGGTGTTGATTTTATTAGCCTGGCAGACCGCGCAACCTTGGATGAATTTGTGGACAAGGGTGGTCATGCCAGGCCACCAGTAATCACGTTGTAAAAGGTTGGTAGTGTGAAAAATTCTGCCATGTTCGCCATGGTCGCTTTCATGGGCAAGGCGGACAAGTCCCTATCACACTGGTTTTGGAACATAGAGACGGTGTTTATAATGTAGCATTCCATCGGTGTATTCCCAATCATGTGGTTGGGATTTGGAGATCAAAGGAGTGCCCTCATTGAGTGCCTCAAGGACAGTGATGACCAACAGGTTGGATGGGGTGGATTCAGCGATTTTCTTGACTAATGTGACATGGAGGGTACGGATAAAGATATTTTCAGGGAGAAGGGTAACCTCTTGGTTGTCAGTGGAGGTGTCCACTGTGTCTCGTTGAGACAGAGCATTGCCAGCTC
>JBBPLF010000702.1:0-17547 GCA_038089615.1 Aureoboletus auriporus
GTAGCCAAAGGTTTGTACTTTATTTGTTCCCACCAAAGCAAAGTGATATTCCCACAATTGATTGCAGGGTGCTTCATGCCCTGGTTAGAGGTTAGACATTGCAACGGTTTTGCTCATCACTGTATGTCTGGCAAAAATACGAGGGGAAACAATTAGTTCATAGACATAAGGAAATGATGGGTCATAGGGGAAAACTGTAACATTACCCCCTTTGTAATGCTGAAGCATCTGCTCAGTGATCTGGTCCATCAATATCTCCCTCATTAACCTTATAGTTGGTGAGATCAAGGTCCCCATCGAGAAAACTGTCATTTTGGTCAAGCCTGTTGTAAACCGGGCAATTGGCATGAATATGTCCATACTCATTGCATTCCCCACATTGTCATCAACAACACTTGGCCTGGACATGTCCTGGGGCTTGTTTATGGCATCAGGGATGGGTGTATTTCCCACAGAAGATCCAAATGTGGTCTGCCTTTCTGCATTGGTGGCATCAGAGGTGTTTCTTTGGGGTACATGTTAGGTAGTTTGGAATGTCAGAGGTGTCAACATTGGTGGGGTTCCATGAGGATCCTTCTCCATCCAAGGATGTGGCTCTGGTTCCTTGAAAGGAATTGAGTATGGGGCAAAGGGTGTTTCCAAGCATGTTCAGGATTGCTTAGGGAAGTCTGGGAGGTAACACAGTCTCATGGCAATTGAAAGCTCTTTGTTGCATGTCCTCAAGGGCAGGAGTAGGGGAATGGGTGACGACAGGAAAGTCTTCTGAAATATTAGAGGTAGTGGAGGCATGAGTGTCAATTTTAGGAGATTCAGGGATGTCAAGTGGGGTAGGAAAGTAAGTTCGTTCTGGGGAGTGTGGGGGAAGCACCTGAAGAATGGAAGAAGAAGTCCTTTCTATGGATATAGGGGTGTTGAGATGGGAGTTGAATGGTATGATGCATGGAGCATCCCCTGTATAGGTCCTATATTCATGTATGCTCATAATGAGGAAGAATGGCTCCACAATGGGTCGGAGCAGGTTCTCATCAATACGATCTACCAAGTGTCCAAATCCTTCCTCATAGAGGAGGTCAAGGATGAGAGAATGGGCTTTGTCTACACTGGTTTGCATGGTGGATACAAATTGTTCTGAGGAGTCATGGGGGACAAGCTGGTGGGTGGCGAGACAAATAATCTGGTAAGTTCAGAAGAGGGTGCAGAGATCTTTGATTTTCTTATCATAGTTGTAGCACAGGTCTAGTTCCATGTGCAGAGAGAGGGCAGGAGTGGTCAAGACAAAGGCAAAAAGGATTCATTGCAGGTGAGTAGAAAGGCGATTGGAGTAAATGACATAGGAGTAGGGTAGTTAAAGGTGGTTGTTCTGTGCCATGAGGGATTTGTAAAGTTCCTCTAGCCATGATACAGTTGCAAGAGATATGCAAGGGAGAGGTTTGTTGGGTCATGATTCATAGTGCCAGGGACAGTTGTTGTACTTCCTGTTATAGAAGTATTGGTGTTTGAAGGAGTGAGATGGTGTAAGATTGTTGTGGTAGAGGAAGAAGAACTTGTAGAAAGAGAGGCCTGGTTGTTCAAAGTTTCTTTTACGGAGCATTTATTGGGGGAAGTCTTTAGGACAGGGAGACTTATATTTATCCAGGAAGATTTGTGTATGTTTGAGGTTTTCCTCAGGTTCCCAGGTGTTTTCTGCTGTGGAATATCCTTTCCAAGATACAAGGTATTGCCTTCGTCCTTGTGTTCCTTGGTATGAGAGGATGGTATCTATTTCATATTCTTCTTCTCCACTGATCAGTTCGGGCAGTGGGTCTGAGAAGTTGGGGCCATGTTCTGCAGTCTCTTGATAAGGAATAGAAGGAAGGTGTGGAAGACATCATGTATTTTCCAGGTCAGTGGCAGTTTAAGGTGGTATGATACAGGGGAGATGACCTGTGTGATTTTAAATGGTCCTTCTCATTTGGGGGATAGCTTCCTTGATAGGTACTGCAGTTGAAGTTCCTTCTTTTTAACCATACTTTGTCTCCAACTTTCCAAAGGCGGAGCTTTGAAGAAGTCCACTCCTTCATAATCCATTGGGTCTTTTTGTGCACTGCAAGGGCTTCCCATCAGGCCTCCTCTAGTTCAGATAATCATGTCTTCAGGGCAGGGAGAAATGTTTTTTTGATTGAAGGATGAGAACAGGGTTCATATTCCAAAATAAGGGAGAAAGGGGATTTTTGAGTGGAGGAGTGAACAGTGGAATTGTGGGAGAACTCTACCATAGGGAGTAGTTCTGTCCATCATTCCAGATGTCCATTGCAGAATATGCGCAGGTAGGTTTCGAGTTCTTGGTTTACTCATTCAGTTTCTCCATCAGTCTAAGGGTGGTATGCGGATGAGAGTTTTAAATCATATTTCAGAAGTCTGGAAAGTTCTCTGGCAAAGGCCAATGCAAACTGTGGTCCTCTGTCAGAGATGCAGTAGTCATGTAGGGTGTAATGTTGGAATACATCTGTGAAGAAAAGTTAGGCAACTCTGGTGGCATTGATAGGTTTGTGACAGGGTATGAGAATTACCCCCTTTGTAAGGCCATGGTCAACCACAACCATGATGAAATCATAGGTGCAGGAGAGGGGCAGGTCCATGATGAGGTCAACAGAGACCTGCTGGAAGGGGCAAGTACAGGAGGATGGAAGTGGTGTTAGCGATGGGACATTGGGATGTGTGTTTGCTTTATTGGCTTGACAAATTGTGCATCCTTGGACAAATCTTCAGATGAAGGTGGTCATTCCAGGCCACCAGTAGTCATGCTGCATTAGGTTTGTAATGTGGAAGATTTCTCCATGTCCTCTGTGGTTGCTCTTATGGGTAAGGCGCACAAGCCCTTGTCATACTGGTTCTGGGACATTGAGACAGTGCTTATAGTAATTCATTGTATTCCCAGTCCCAAGGGTTTGATTTGGAAATCAGGGGGGTCCCCTTGTCTAGGGCTTTGAGGATGGTGACTACCAACAGGTCAGAGGGGGTTGATTTGGCAATTTTCTTGACTAGGGTGAAGTCGAGGGCACAAACAAAGACATCATTAGATAGTAGAGTGACTTCCTGGTTATCTTGGGAGGTGTCTATGTCATCTTATTGTGACAATGGGTTGGCAGGCCTCATTTGTGTGCCAGGTACTGGGATGAAGGAGAGGTCAAAATCTTGGAGGAACAGCATCCATTGTGCTTGTCTCCTTGATAATTTCTGGGGTTGTTTAAAGCAGGCAAGGTTCTTATGATCAATGATGACTGTTACAGGGAGTCCTGTTCCCTGTAGGTAATGTTTCCATTCTTCGAGGGCATGGATTACTTTGAGGAGTTCCCAGTCATAGATGTCATAGTTTCTTTCTGCAGGGGATAGGGTTTTTGAGAGGTAGGCACAGGGGTGTAGGTCTCTGTTGCTGTCAACCTACATGAGGACCACTCTGGTAGCTGTTAAAAATGCATCAGTCATGATGGTGAAAGGTTTAGTGATGTCAGGCATTAGAAGGACTGGTTTCTGGGTGAGGGTTTTCTTTATGGCCTGGAAAGCATCATCATGTTCCTTGGTCCATTCCCATTTGGCCCCTTTCTTGATTAGATCATGTAGTGATCATGTTTTGGTGGAGAAGTTTGAGATGAACTTCCTATAAAAGTTGCAGAATTCAATAAATGATCAGACTGCTTTGACTGATTGAGGAAGTTGCCATTCATGGATGGCCTTCAGTTTTACTAGGTCCATCTGGATCTGGTCTGCTCAGATAATCATTCCAAGATATTCCACTTCCTCCTTGTCAAAGAAACATTTTTTCAGTTTTAGTGACAGGTGGTGTTCTCTAAGATGTTGGAGGACCCAACAGGTTCATTTCTTGTGTAAAGCAGGGTTGTCGGAGTGAATGAGGATATCATCCATGTAGTTGATTAGCCATCCTTTGTTACACACACCCTGATTATGCCCCTATTTTTCCTATATTTTCTATCACTTTTCCAGATTTATTTGAACACAATCTGAATTACTACAGTGATATCTAAGTTATCTAATACTTAGCATACCACTTAGCTTCGACCACTTTCCCATGGTCAACCAACTCAGAAATGATCCTCATGCTGTCAGATTAATATGTGCACAGCCACAGCACAGCACTTGTGTCATTTGGGCAGTGTCTAACTAATCTAAGAGTGACTCACTAGGGTGACTCACAAGGTGCAACTAGATTGGTGACTAACATTACCATATATGGTAAGTGCAGTCATGCATGGTCGATCAGATATGTGTGGACAACACATTAAACATTGCAATTGGACAGAACAACAATAGCAATCAACTCTAGACTGATCCTTACATATGTACCTTAGACCAGTGTACACATGTTAGTCTAGACCACTACACTTTAGTTTAGACTTGGATCTGTACTGTTATCAAGCTAATCATTAAGGGTACTACCCTACACATGATATATTATTGACCTAGACTTGAACCTAGACTTACATGCTATATACATGTACATATGCTATGCTTCCATACTATGGCTATGTCTTGACTCATATACCAAGCACTGTAGCATAGGATATCTATAGATGTAGTGTACATACATGTAAACCCCTATCTAGTATATAAAGGCCAAAGAGCCACCAGAGGACACTAGTCTTGTCCTCTTGGAGTTTCCCCAATAACTTCAATTGCCACTCAACCCACTACTATTGGCCTAGTACAACTTCTGATACCACTAGTAGGTGTTGGTTGTTTCATCCTTCAGCTATGAGGTCAGCGAAGGTTTGGTTCATCAGAGCCTGGAACATTGCTAGGGAATTACATAGTCTGAAAAACATTATGGTTGGTTCAAAGAGTCCCATAGGGGTTATGAATGCTGTTTTCCACCTGTCTTGTGGTTTGATGAGGACATTGTTATATCCCCATTGGATGTCCATTTTGGTAAAGATGGAGGATCCCTTGAGTTGATTGACAAAGTCGGAGATGAATGGAAGTGGGTAGGCATTCTTCATGATATAGGAGTTTAGATATCAGTAATCTTAACAAGGTCATACAGATCCTTCCTTCTTTGGTACAAAGAAGAAGGGGAATGCTTGTGAAAATTTGGATGGAACTATTTTCCCAGATGATTTCATCAATGAAATCTTTACAAGCTTTCTTTTCCTTGGGGTTTAAGGGGTATATTTTGGCTACTTTGGGTATGAAGGTTCCATCAAGATCTATGCCATGGTCAAACAATCAAGAAGGGGGGAGTTCATTGCCTTCTTGTTCTGCAAAAACGCAAAGACATCAGTGAAGTCTTTGTATTTTGGGGGGAGTGGTTCTTCTTTGTGGGGGTCTTTTACAGCAAGTTCTGTCACTAGTGTAGTTTTCCTGATGAGGTTTTCTATCTTTTCATCTATTCTTTTTTTCCATAGTTTGGCTATCTTCTTGTCTGGGTCTAGTTCCAAGTATCGGACAAGATATCTTTAATATACAGCTTTATGGGAATCATGTTGTGGGGTTCTGGGTTTGTCTAGGAGAGTTACTTCTTCTCTGGTAGTCTGTTAATGCTGGGCATCGGAACGTAGCACAGTAAACACTCAAAGTAGTTTGAAGACTTGTTGTGGGCAAAGTGAAGCAATAGAAGGTCTCACTACCCAATGCACACACTTGGGGCTCGTCGATGTGCTAAGTAACAACACTGGATTGCGTAGAACTAGCTGGGGAATACAGGTTGAGTTAGGTAGCTACTTATATGAATTGTGGTGCTGTGTGATCCTATGCGCGCAGCAAGGGCTATGTTGCTGTGCACTGCATAGGGCAGGGTGCACAGTAATATGGCTATGTGGGGATGAATAAGGGAACACAAGTCATCACATAAGAAGAATAATGACAAGGAGGAATTGGTCCGTTATGTAAGGAAATGTGGTTCTGGTCAAAGACAAAAAGGTTAGACAGTGAAATATAATGAAATGTGGTTCTGAAGGATTCCATTCAAAGGTGAAAGGGTTAGGTAGTGAAACAAGGTGGAACATGGTTCCGGTGGGTTCCGGTTTGGAACCAGGAGAATTAACTGGGAAAAGAAGATAAGTGTCTTGTAAAGACACAAGAAGAAGTGATGAGTCCATAGACATAGGGAAAAGACGGGTCGTAAGGGAAAACCATAACAATACCCCTTTCGTAGCATTGAAGCACCTGCTCAATGATCTGGCTCATTGACATCTCCCTTGTTAGTTTCATAGTTGGTGAAGTCGATATCCCCATCAGAAAATCCATCATCATGATCGAGCCCATTGTAAATAGGGCAGTGGGCACAAACATGTCCATACTTGTTGCACTCCGCACATTGTTGACGGTGGCATCTGTCCAGGGGCGCATTTGTAACACCAATGGCAAACATATTTTCTGCAGAAGATATGGACATGGTCAGGTTTTCCACATTGGTGGCAGCAGAGTCATTTTTTAGGGGGGTGTGTGGGAATTGTGGAAATGTTGACATTGATGGGGTTTTGGGATGTGCCTGCTCCATCCAAGGAGGCTGATTTGACCTCCAGAAAGGAATGAAGTATGGGATGAAGGGTATTCTCTAATGTGTGCAGGGTTGCTTGGGAAAGTCCTGGAGGTAGCAGGCTCTTATGGCAAGTAAGAGCTCCTCATTGCATGTCCTCAAGGGCTGGAGTGGGCAAACGGGTAGCAGCTGGAGAGTTTTCTGACACATTGGAGGGAGTGGGGGCATGGGTATCAATCTTAGGGGAATCAGGAATCGAGATTGGAGCAGGAAAGTATGTTTGTTCTGGGGAACGAGGAGGGGGAATCTGGAGAGTCATGGGGAACTAGTTGGTGGGCAGCGAGACGGATGATTTGGTAAGTTCGAAAGAGGGAGCATAAGTCTTTGGTTTTCTTGTCGTAGTTGTAGCACAGGTCTAGTTCCATGCGTAGGGTGAGAGCTGGGGTAGTCAGGATGGAGGTGAAGAGGATTCCTCGCAGACAGGGAGGGAGACAATTCGAGCAGATAGAGTAGGGGTAAGGTAATTCGAGGTGGTTCCTTTGGGCCATGAGGGATCTGTAGGTCCCTCTGGCCATGATACAGTTGCGATGGGTAATTGATGGAGGGGATTGCTGGGTCATGATTCATAGTGCCAGGGACAGCTGTCGTACTTCCTGTTACAGAAGTAATGGTGTTCTAAGGGGTGAGATGGAGGAAGGTCGTTGCAATAGAGAAAGAAGAACTTGTAGAAAGGGAGACCTGGTTGGAACTTGAAGTTTCTCACTTGGAGCATTTACTGGGGGAAATCTTTTGGTCGAGCAGACTTATATTCGTCCAGGAGTGTTTGTGCATGTTGGAGGTTTCCTTCTGGTTCCCAGGTGTTTTCTGCTGTGGAGTATCCTTTCCAGGATACAAGATACTGCCTTTGTCCTTGTGTTCCATGGTGTGAGAAAATGGAATCTATCTCGTATTCTTCTTCTCCGCTGATCAGCTTGGGTGGTGGATCTGGGAAGTTGGGGCCATGTTCCACAGTTTCTCGATAAAGGGATAGGAGGAAGGTGTGGAAGATGTTGTGTATTTTCTAGGTTGGTGGTAGTTTAAGGCAGTATGACACAGGGGAAATAACCTGTGTGATTTCAAATGGCCCTTCCTGTTTAGGGGATAGTTTTCTTGATAGGTACCACAATCGAAGGTTCCTTCTTTCCAGCCAGACTTTGTCACTGACTTCCCAGGGACGGAACTTAGAAGAGGTTCATTTCTTCATGATCTGTTGGGTTTTCTCATGTGCTGCAAGGGCTTCCCGTCAGGCTTCCTCTAGTTCCGATAGGTGTGTTTCCAGGACAGGGAGGAACATCTTTCCGATTGGAGAATAGGAGTGGGGTTCGTATCCCAATATGAGGAAGAAAGGGGATTTCAGGGTGGAGGAGTGGACAGTGGAGTTGTGGGAGAATTCCGCCATCGGGAATAGTTCAGCCCATTGTTCTGGGTGTCCATCGCAGAATATGCACAGGTAGGTCTCAAGTTCTTGGTTTACTCATTCAGTTTCTCCATCAGTTTGGGGGTGGTACATGGACGAGAGTTTTAGATCTTATTTTAGGAGTCTGGCAAGTTCTTGTGCAAAGGTAGATGTGAATTGGGGTCCTCTGTCGGAGATGCAGTAGTCGTGGAGTCCATAGTGTCAGAATATGTTTGTGAAAAACAGTTGTGCAACTCCAGCAGCATCAATGGTTTTGTGGCAAGGAATGAGAATTACCCCCTTAGTAAGACCATGGTTGACCACGACCATGATAGAGTCAAAGGTAAGGGAAGGTGAGAGGTCAGTGATGAGGTCAACAGAGACCTGTTGAAAGGGGCGAGTGCAAGTAGAAGGGAGTGGGGTCAGCGCCAGAGTGGTAGGATGAGTGTTTACTTTATTAGCTTAGCAAACTGTGCATCCTTGGACAAATTTGCAGATGAAGGTGGTCATGCCCGGCCACCAGTAATCCCATTGCATCAGGTTGGTAGTATGGAATATTCCACCATGTCCTCCATGGTCACTTTCATGAGTGAGGTGAACAAGCCCCTGTTGCACTGGTTCTGGGATATAGAGGTGGTGTTTGTAATGCAGCATTCCATCAGTGTATTCCCAGTCATGTGGTTGGGATTTGGTGATTAAGGCAGTTCCCTCATTTAGTGCTTTGAGGGCAGTGACAACCAAGGGATTGGATGGGGTTGATTGCACAATTTTCTCAACTAGGGCAAAATCAAGGGTGCAGATAAAGATATCCTTGGGTAGGAGGGTAACTTCCTGGTTATCTAGGGAAGTGTCCATGGTATCTCATCGAGATAGGGCATCAGCAGGTCCCATTTGTGGGCCGGGTATGGGGGAGAAGTGGAGGTCAAAGTCCTGAAGGTATAACATCCATTGCACCTGTCTCCTGGAGAGTTTCTGTGGTTCCTTGAAGTAAGCGAGGTTTTTGTGTCAGTAATGACTGTTACTGGAAGTCCAGTCCCCTGTAAGTAGTGTTTCCATTCTTCCAAGGCACAGATGACCCCAAGGAGTTCTCGATCATAGATATCATAGTTTTGTTCCACAGGTGAAAGGGTTTTTGAAAGGTAGGCACAAGGGTGTAGGTCTCCGTTGCTATCATTCTGCATGAGGACAGCTCCTATTGTTGTTAGGGAGGCATCCATCATGATGGTGAAGGTTTTTGTGATGTCAGGCATTTGGAGGACAGGTTTCTGGGTGAAGGTTTGTTTGATGGCAGAGAAGGTATTATTGCACTCTTTGGTCCATTCCCATTTTGCTCCTTTCCGAGTGAGGTCATGTAGGGGTTTTGCCTTGGTGGAGAAATTAGAGATAAACTTCTGATAGAAGTTGCAAAATCTGATAAACGATCGAACTGCTTTGACAGATTGGGGGGGTTGCCATTCGTTGA
Organism: Aureoboletus auriporus; assembly: GCA_038089615.1. Lineage (NCBI taxonomy): Eukaryota > Fungi > Basidiomycota > Agaricomycetes > Boletales > Boletaceae > Aureoboletus > Aureoboletus auriporus. The sequence goes on from JBBPLF010000702.1 coordinate 9,370, forward strand.
TGACCTTTAGTTTCACTGGATCCATCTGGATCCGGTCTGCTCAGATGATCATTCCGAGATATTCTACTTCCTCCTTATTGAAGAAACACTTTTTCAGTTTCAAGGATAAACAGTGCTCTCAAAGTCATTGTAGGACTCAGCAGGTTCATTCCTGATATACCATCAGGTCACTGGAATGGATGAGGATGTCATCCATGTAAATGATTAACCATCCCTCAGCTAGAAGATTCATGAAGGTATGATTCATCAGAGCTTGGAACATTGGCAGGGAGTTACACATGCCAAAGAACATCACAGTTGGCTCGAAGAGTCCCATGGGTGTTATAAATGCTGCTTTCCATCTATCTTGTGGCTTGATGAGGACATTGATATATCCCCATCGGGTGTCCATCTTGGTGAAGATGGATGATCCCTTGAATTGGTTGATGAGATCGGAGATGAGTGGGAGTGGGTGTTAACGCTGGGTGTCAGAACGTAGCACAGCGAACACTTGAAGTAGTTCAAAGACTTGTTGTGGGCGAAGCAAAGAGAAGAAGTGTCTCACTACCCAATATGCACACTTGGGGCTCGTGGATGTGCTAAGTAACAACACTGGATTGCATAGAACTAGCTGGGGAAATACAGGCGAAGTCTGGTAGCTACTTATACGAAGTACAGTAAGATACTGCACAATCCAGTGAGCGCAGTAAGGGCAATGTGACTGCGCACTGCGCAAGGCAATGTGCGCAGTATGGGCTATGTATCAATGGGTAAAGGAACACGAGTCACCATATAAGGAGAATGGTGACGAGGAGAGGTTTGGTCCGAAATAAAGCGTGACTCAACAAGTAAAGCGTGACTCAACAAGTAAGTCGGGAAGGTAAAGGTGCTTATGAAGAAGAAGAAGATAGATGTCTGGCAAAGATACGAGGAGAGACAATGAGTCCATAGACATAGGGAAAGAGGGGTTATAAGGGAAAATCGTAACAGTAGGTAGGCATTTTTGATGGTGTGGGAGTTGAGATACCAGTAATATTGGCAAGGTTGTATGGATCCATCCTTCTTAGATACAAAAAAGAAAGGGGATGCTTGCAGGGATTTGGATGGGACTATTTTCCCATATTTCAGATGTTCGTTAATGAAATCCTTGCAAGCCTCTTTTTCTTTGGGGTTCAGAGGGTACACTTTGGCTACCTTGGGTATGAAGGTTGTGTCGAGGTCCACTCCATGGTCAAATGGTCGAGAGGGTGGTAATTCATCTCCTTCTCATTCAGCAAAGACATCAGCAAAGTCTTTGTATTCCGGTGGGAGAGTTTCTTCCTTGGGGTTTTCTTGGGCAGTGAGTTCTGTGGCGAGCATGGTTTTTCTGATGAGGGTCTCTATCCTATTATCGATTCTTTTCCTCCACAGCTTGGCTATCCTTTCATCCAGGTCTAGTTCCAGGTATCGGATGAGGTATCTTTGATATATTGTTTCTGGGGAATCGTGTCATGGGGTTCTTGGTTTATCAGGGAAGACAACTTCTCCTGTGGTCCAGTTTATCGTGGGGTTAGTTTTTCAGAGCCACATCATCCTGAGAATCAAGTTTTCTTTTCTGCAATTGATAACGAGGAAGTCTCTTTCCTCATTCACTTCTCCAATTTGAATTGTGAGGGTGACTTTGTGGCAGATTATTCCTCCAGTATTCGGGGATCCATCTGCGTTGTGGGCTTTCTTGGGTTTGTCTAGTCAGATTTGTTTGTAGCCTCTCTTCTTCACTAGATCGTGATCTATGAAGTCTCCACTTGCTCCGCAATCTACAAGGGCAAACATGTCAACAATTTGGTCATTTTCTTGTTCAAACAGAGAAATGGGGATTTGGATGGATTCACTGTTTGGATCTGACAAGAATACCGGTGCTATTGTTTCAGGATGGGAGAGCGTCAACCCTTTCCTCCTGCCTAAAAATCCTTCTTTGGGATTTCTTCTTCTTTGACCTGGGCTGTGGCAATGGTTTCCGGTTTATCAATATCATAGAGGATGTCAAGTGTGCATACAAGTTCCTCCTCAGTAACACCCCTCTCCTTCAGGGTGTCCTGGTACTCTTCAAACTTGGTCTTCCTGACATGTTTGTTTCTAGCAGGGTTCCTCAGTGGGTGAGGAGGGGCCCAGTTGTTGCTCTTTCCTTGTCCCTCAGGACATTGGTCTCAGTAGTGGTCCTTAGGACAACATCCTACTCGGTGGCACCTGAAACACTTGTTGTTCTTCATGTGTTTGGCTCTCTCTACTGGTGAAAGTCTGGTAAAGTTGATGTGTACGGCGTTGACATCCATGGCGTTTGGGTCTCTGGTAGGTTTTCCTTTGACCTGGAAGTCTACTCTTCATCCTTTTCGCAGATCTTCTATTCTCTTGTTTTGAGCATGAAATACTCTGGAAAGTCTGAGCCATTCTGAGAGTTTGTCAGGAAGAGGGTTGATGGAGAGGATCTTTGTGGAGATGTCCGGGTCCAGTCCTTTTATAAGATAGTTTATCTTGGTGACTTCATCGTCAATTCCCGCTATGGCCTCTGCGGCCTGGAAGGCAGTGATGTAGTTGGTGTATCCAACATCACTCTTCCCTTGCTGTGTTAGCTTATCCAACTGATCTCTCGCTTGGTTCTTGTAGTCAAAGGGGAAGAAGGTTTTCTCGAATAGTTCCATGAGCTTGGCAAAGGTAAGATATTTTACTGTGTTGTTGGCGAGTTGCACATAGATGGATTCAGAGAAGGCACTTCCTCGACCCTTGCTCATCTTTGTGAGAGCGGTTAGGACCTTGGCATTCTCATTGTAGAATTTCTGATTCATGTTGAAGTAGGCTGCCATAGCCATCTTCCAACATATTGCATCCTTCAGGTTCCCAGAGAAATCTGCAAGCAGTTCGCCTTTAAGTTCAATGTCCTTGTTTCTGTGATCCAATATTTCTATGTCAGGGTTTGGGTCTTTGGGCGGTGGGGGTGGCGGTTGTCTAAAGTGGGTAGGTGGGGCGTCCTGGATCCTCCAGTCTTCAGTGATTGATGCTGGAAGAGCAAAGAGTGCAGATGGTGTTTGAGTGTCATCCAAGGATTCAGAAGGGGGACATATGGTCCGTCCTCATCGTGATCCTTGTCCGGAAATGGTGGGCATATCTTTCTGTCAGGAGACAGAGGTAGAGTTGAAGAGCTAGTTCTTTTGTTAACGCTGGGCATCAGAATATAGCATAGCGAACACTCAAAGTAGTTTGAAGACTTGTTGTGGGCAAAGCGAAGCAATAGAAGGTCTCACTACCCAATGCACATACTTGGGGCTCGTGGATGTGCTAAGTAACAACACTGGATTGCGTAGAACTAGCTGGGGAATACAGGTTGAGTTAAGTAGCTACTTATACAAATCATAGTGCTGTGCGATCCTATGCGCACAGCAAGGGCTATGTTGCTGCGCACTGCATAGGGCAGGGTGTACAGTAATATGGCTATGTGGGGATGAATAAGGGAATACGAGTCATCACATAAGAAGATAAGTGTCTTGTAAAGACACAAGAAGAAGTGATGAGTCCATAGACATAGGGAAAAGACAGGTTGTAAGGGAAAACCATAACATAGTCCAGTTTATTGTGGCGTTGGTTTCTTGGAGCCAAGTCATTCTGAGGATCAGATTCTCCTTTCCACAATTAATGACGAGAAAGTCCCTTTCCTTGTTTACTTCTCCAATTTGAATAGTAATGGTTACTTTGTGGCAGATTATTCCTCCCAAGTTTGAGGATCCATCTATGTTTTGTGCCTTCTTTGGTTTGTTCAGTCATATTTGTTTATATCCTTTCTTCTTCACTAGATCGCAATCTATAAAGTCTCTGCTTGCTCCACAGTCTATGAGGGCAAACATGTCAATGATTTGGTTGTTTTCTTGTTCAAACAGTGAGATGGGGATTTGCATGGATTTGTTGTTTGGATCAGACAAGAATACTGGTGCTATTACTTCAGGATGGGAGTGTGTTGACCTTTTCCTCCTGTCTAAAAATCCTTCTTTGGAATTTCTTCTTCTTTGACCCAAGTTGTGGCAACTGTTTCCAGTTTGTCGATTTCATAGAGGATGTCAAGTGTGTGGACAATTTCCTCCTCAATAACACCTCTCTCTTTAAGGGTGTCCTGGTACTCTTCAAACTTGGTCTTCCTGACATGTTCATTTTTGGTGGAGTTCCTCTGTGGGCAAGGAGGGGCCCAGTAGTTGCTCTTTCCCTGTCCTTTTGGACGTTGATGTTTGTCTCAGGGGTGGTTCCTGGTGTTACACCCTACCTGGTGGCATATGAAGCATTTGTTGTTTCTCATATGTTCTGCTTTTTCTACCAGTAAAAGTCTAGTGGAGTTGATGTGAACAGCATCGACATCCATGGTGTTCAGGTCTTTAGGGGTTTTTCTTTGAACTGGAAGTCCACCTTTTGTCCTTTTCTCAAATCGTTTATCCTCTTGTTTTGGGTGTGGAACACTCCTGAAAGTTGAATTCATTCCGATAGTTTATCAGGAAGAGGATTGATGGATAGAATCTTGGTGGAGATATCTGAATCTAGTCCTTTCAGAAGGTAGTTTATCTTGGTTAATTTTTCATCTATTCCTGCTATGGCCTCTGCAGCCTGGAAGGCAGTGATGTAGTTGGTGTATCCAGCATCACTCTTCCCTTGCTGTTCCAATTTGTCTAGCTGGTCTCTAGCTTGGTTCTTGTAATCAAAGGGGAAGAAGGTTTTCTCAAATTTGTCCATAAGTTGGTTGAAAGTGAGATCTTTCAACACATTGTTGGCAAGTTGGACATAGATTGATTCAGAAAGGTGCTTCCTTGACCCTTGCTCATTTTTGCAAGAGTGGTTAAGACCTTGGCACTCTCATTGTAGAACTTTTTGTTCATGTTGAAGTAGGCAGTCATTGCCATTCTCCAATGTATTGCATCCTTTGGATCCCCAGAAAAGTCTGCAAGCAGTCAAGCCTTGAGTTCAATGTCTTTGTTTTCTGGATCAGATATTTCTATGTTGGATTCTGGGTCTTCAGGTGATGGGGGGAGGGTTGTCTAGGTGGGATGATTGGTTGGACAGGTGGTGTGTCTTGGATCCTCCAGTATTATGTAGGGATTGGTGCTGGAAGAGCGAAGAGTGCAAATGGTGTTGGGGTGTCATCTAAAGAATCAGAAGGAGGATATGTATGTATATGGTCCGTCCTTGTCATGATCCTTGTCCAAAAATGGTGAGCAGATCTTTCTATCAGGTGACAGAGATAGAGTTGAAAAGCTAGTTCTTTTGTTAACACTGGGCATCAGAATGTAGCACAACATACACTCAAAGTAATACAAAGACTTGTTGTGGGCAAAGCAATAGAGTCTCACTACCCAATATGCACACTTGGGGCTTGTGGAGTGCTAAGTAACAATGCTGAATTGTGTAGAACTAGCTGGGGAATACAGGACAAGTCATGTAGCTACTTATACTACCTATGTACTGTGCATTCCTGTATACACAGCAACTGCAGTGTTGCTGTGTATTGTGTAAAGCAGGATCCACAGCAGTTAGACTATGTGATGGATGAAAGGGGCATGAGGCATCACATAAAGAGAGCAATGCCAAGGAGAAGTAGTCCATTTTTGAGAGAAAGCAGAAGTGCAGGAAAGCAAAAGTGAAAGAAAGCAGAAACACAGAAAAGCGAAGAAAGTGGAAATGTGGGAAAGCAAAAGTGAAAAAAAGTGGGATTAGAATGGATTGGACAACATATGTCTGGCAAAGATATGAGGGGAAATAATTAGTCTGTAGACATAAGAAAATAATGGGTCATAGGGGAAAACTGTAACAGAACCTTTTGTGTCCAGGGGTTTGAACATCTGATGGGCTTCAGACATCTGTATATACCTCATCAGCGAACTTGTCACATCATTCAGGTTTGTGGGTGTTTCCAATAGGTGTGTGGATTGCTTTTCCATACTTGCACAACTCACATTGACCCATTGTTGTATACATAGGGTCTAGCTTGACTCCTTCAACCATTCCTTTTGCTAACATCTCATGGATCATGCTAGGTGCAACATGTGATAAATGGATGTGCAGCTTCTTCATGCTGAGTATGTCTGGTGAGCTTGCACTTCCAGCAAATGGTGGTTTTGTGGTGCGCCTAACATGATATAACCCATTACTGACAATGATTTCACCAATCAGCCATTTCTGTGAGTTGAAGATTCGGCATACAGAGTTGCAGAAAAGTGCAGCATAACCAGCTGTGGTGAATTTGCTGATCAAGATGAGTGTGATGCCCATTAATGGAGCATATAACACATTCTTTAACAGGATGTGCACCTTAGTCTTTTCATTGGATAACTTGATATATAGGTCTTGGCAACCTGTTGCATCAAAGGTCTGCTTGTTTGTAGCGGTGATTGGCTTGAGTGTGATTGGGGTGAAATTGACGAAATGTTCTCTATATGGAGAGAGGTGTTGTGATGCACCACTGTCATATAACTTGGTGGTTGTGGAGAGTAGATCAGGGTGAGCAAGGATAGCAAATGGGATGGTGGTGATAGTGCTCAAATCGTTATTTGAGTCATTATTGGCAGAACCTTCAATTGACCATACTCCATCAGGTTTGTTTTTGTCTGTCATGGTATTTGCACTTCTCAATCCAAATGCCTTTTGGTTCATTTGTTTCTTTCCTCATGGTTTCCACCCTCTTGGAGCCTGACCATGCTTTCCACCACCTTCTTCCCAACAGTCACAATTCATATGCCCATGCCAGCTGTAGTTGTTGCAGTTGCCATCAATTTTCTTTGTACATCCTTTTCCTCTTTTGGAGTCAGCATTGAACGCTGCATCGTCCTTCTCTGTCTTAGGCCAGATGTTACCTTGTGTGACAAATTGGTCATAAGCATCAGTGGCCATAGCCATAAGCTCCATGCTAGAGATCTGGCAGTTTTGCCAGTGCATATTCAATGAGATTGTGGTGAGGATGGGGTTGTAAGATGAGGAAATGACATGAAGATGATGTTGAAGAGGTCTGTGTCAGATATGGGATGTCCAACAGATGCGAGCTCTTCTCAAAGAACTTTTATTTTCTTGAAGTGAGTGCATGCATTGCCACCTTCTTTTAACTTTAGTTCAGCAATCTGATGTCGCTTTTCCACCCCAATTGCTAGTGACTGATTTTTGAATTTGTCACAAAGGACCTCATAGTATTCAAGCACTTTTTTTTTCACCATAAGGTCAATGAAAAGAGAATTGGGAATGGTGACAGTGATCTGTTGCTGTATAATGGCATCTTCTTCAATCCATTTAGGGTATGCTGCCTCATACTCATTTACAGCTTGTATTTCCACAGATGTCTGAGGTACCCAGGCGATTGACTGCCCCATTGAGGGGTGAACAGGCATCGGTTTTGTGCCATACAAATAGCCTATGAGGCCTCGTGTTGTGAGAAATACTTCAAGCCACTATTTCCACACTGGCCAGTCTTTCCCTGAAGCATCCAGCTTCAGGACCTCAAGTACTCAGTCTCCAACTTTCGACATATCACGTTTGTATGCAAGTTGTAGCTTATTCTGTGTGAGTTAAGTTAGGCCACAGGGCTCATAACCTGTAGACAAATATAAGTCTCAGTGACATGATGGATGTCAACTGTAATACTTGTTTTCGGTAATAAACCCGAAGTCGCAGGTTAAGGGAGTGACGATGTGTGGGAATACTCACATTTCAGGTGGAAAATCCTGAGGTAGTAATCAAGAGTATAAGAGCCTCCGACTAGAGAGTCAAAGGTAGTGTAGTTGGGTGGAGGTGTGGAATAGCTCAGGTGTGTAGTGGCTCAGTGAAGAAATCACTGTATAAAACTCTAAAGAAAAAGGGAAAGGATGGCCAGAAGGGCCGTCCTTATATACATCTATAGCAGTGGCTGTACCTACGAATTAGGCCATGTCAAATATAAATACTGACCAATGGCATGAAGATAGCTACAGTATCTATAGTAAGAACCAATAGCATAAAAGACTTATCTGGAGTCTATAAAGACATCCAATGACATAAGTCACTCTTATCTATTATGTCATTTGAAGCAATATAATGCAATAATGAATAGCGTAAAGGCCTCAAAGTCATGTGTGATGACTAAGTGGTCTAGACCCTGTACATAAGTGAATATGTCAGCAGGTCTAGTCTCTGATTATGTACACAAGTAAATGTGTCATGCAATCA